>JAURVB010014266.1:0-121235 GCA_033002965.1 Piper betle | reverse complement strand
GCACTTACAAATTTGGTGTCTTTTAGAACCTTTGATTTTTTAAAGTACTGCTCAAATTAAAAAATGTAGGAATATGTGTTCTATAGTTACGGGCATTAGACAACAACTATTTCATATATTTTCTTCCATCAATCCTAACCAAACGAGGACGGCTCAGATCAAAACAGTAAAAAACCCTAACCCTAACCCTTCCCATCCTCAACGGTGGTGGCGGCAAGAAGACGGCAACAGGGGCAAGGAGGCGGCTAATGGGGCACGGATGTGGTGATGGTGGTAGGGATGACTCCGGCGGCGGCAGGGAGGCAGTGACTGGGGCAGAGAGGCGGCGACGGTGGCAGGGAGGCGGTGATGGCGACGAGGGAAAGGAGGTGGCGATGGGGGTGTGGAGGCGGTGATGGGGTGGCAAGGAGGCGTCAAAGAGGTGGCGATGGGGGCCAGGGAGGCGGTGATGGGGCGGGCATCCACCCCATCGATGTTTGATTCTATCCAACAGTTTCTTAAAAATCAGGCACGATGGTGTTTTGCCTCAATCAGCACAACCACCCCAGCCCTGGCCATGGACATCCCCTCGACGGCGGCCCCGACCCCTCGGCTCCCCTCTCCGCCCCCGACCTCTGCCTCCTCGTTGACCGCATCCTCTCCCACCTCCTCGCATTCTTCGCCGCCGCCCACTCCGTCTCCCCGTTGACGTCATTGCCGCCAACATCGACGCCTTCCTCGGCCTCCTCTCCCCTGGTGGTGACGGCAATATCTGTGCAATCGTTGAGGAGATCTGAGCCAAGAGCCTAGAGCGCGTGGAGAAGAAGGAGACGCTCCGGTACGTGTAAGGGGTGGAGGATCTGGTCCGGCGGTTGGGGACGGTGGGGGAGGGGTTGTGGAGTGGGAAGGTGGGATTTCTATTGTTCGTTACCATTTTTTCAGTTATCTATTTGGATGCTTTCATGAAATTTATGTGTTTTGTGCGTTGGCATTAATGTGGTTGCATAGTACTGGTTGTTGCTAGTTTTGCAGTCCCCTTAAAGTGATCAGGAAAGGTCACACTCATGTATCTTCGAAGTTTCAAGTCAGAATTTGAATCAGCCTTGACATTAATAACTCCATTCCTATGGACAACCACTTCTAGCTTGTGATAATGTTTTGATTTTTTGCAATATGTGCTATCCATTCAACTACTCAACTGATGCATTTCAGTTATAAGTATGGTACTTTTTGAGAGATAACTAGTTTTGGTATTTGCTTATATGACATTATAGAATCTATTTTATTTATCTAACTAAGCTTTTGTTCTATTTTGAGGCTTCAGTTCTGTGTGAATTTTTAGATGTTTTTTTGTTTTCTAGTTATAATGAATGCAATAACAGGATTTTAAAAGTTAATGCTTCATTTAATTTATTTGGCTGATTAAATTGAATGAAGATGCTAATAGCAATCTCTTTCTTGTTGTAATTAAAGATGGAGATGGTTTTCTTTTGTTACCTCTAGATTTCAAAGCTATATTTAATAGCCATATTTTTTGTTCTAGATATAATCAAGGCTATGAAGAGTAACATGTTTACGATTGCAACATATGATAATATGAAACCCTAAATGACATAAAACTTCTGCGAGCGCAGGTAGATGGCTAAAAGCTCTCTCTTCTGTGTGATTAGTGTAATTTGGAATTCAAATACTTAGTTGCACTTGTTGTTCATGATTGATAGGCCAATGAAGATCTTGAAAAAGAGTAATTGGTGCTCAACCTGTGCCAAAAGACGATGCCAGAAAAGATGTTGTAATTGCATCTCTAGTCTCCAATGTAGAAAGCATAATAAAAGCTGGCAAGAAATTTACATCTTTGAAGCAATTACAGGTGGATGATGCCTTATTATTGGTGCACAAAGGACTTCTTTTGATTGTGTTGTTTCTGAATCTCCTTGCCATGTAGTGTCACATACAGAGAACTGGATTTGACAATGGTAAAATACTAGGGGTTATCTTTGAAGACATGCCCATTGCTCTTGAGAAGTGGCACTCTATGGGAATCAAGGTGAGCACAGCCAATCTGGTTAAATGTCATTTCAATTATGGTAATTTTGTGACAAGTTAGCATCTCTAGAATAGAACGGACCTTCCAATGTCTTAAGTCAATATATACAATCACTAAGCTTGTTCCTAGAATGCTTTCCAATTAGCCCGCTGAACTTTAAGGACAACATGTATATATCTACTCTAGTGGAAGTAGTGAGGATCAAAGATTGATATTCGGACACTACCTTATGGAGACCTGAGGAAACACTTGTGTGGATTTTTTGACACCAAAGTTGGGTGAGATCACAATGCATTTTGCTAAAAACAAATGTAGTTCTAATGCCAAAATTAGAAAAAGGTTGTCTAGTCGACAAAACAGATGTATTTTTTCTTGGTTTTTAATTTGCTCTAGTTTTAAATTTAGTTGGGTTCTAAATGAATACCACCGGCTTATGTTTTTCAATGAATTAAATTATTGTGGATCTTTAGCTCAAAATTGGTAGAGCCCTCAATAAATTATTAAGGGATGGTGATTTGAATCCATTAAGATCTTATTTGGTCAATATTTATTGAAAATTTGAGTTGTTGTAATTATGTAGAGACAAAAAATTATCATCGTCATTCAATAACATTACAGAAGATTGCAATCCACAAAATGCACAAAAAAACAATGATAATGTTCCCCAACATCTACAACCATGCATTATATAAGCCCAAAAAACCTATTGTATGGAATCATTATTACAATTGCTATGAATATTTTTATATGTTGTAAAATAATGACTTCTCTCATTACAAAGACCACATCCTTTTTTTGTTTGAGCTTGAGCAACTTTGTATCCAGCCTTCAATCTTTGACTATTCTTGGGATGACCTTTAGTACGCAAATGTGAGGGGTCACGTACTACTATTTGAAGAATATTCTCCATTGAACTTCTAACTTGCCTTTCAATAGACTCTTTCCTTATTTGTACTCTCAATGAAGATGAACTCCCAATCGCATCAAGCTTTTTAACCAAATTTTCTAAAAAGAAATAATGCAAAATGATATTGCTCATTTGAACTTGTTCCTAAATCTTGCAATCAGATAGTCATATTCTGAAATCTCCATATTTACAACGGGTTAAGTGGACTTGTAGAAGAATGAATG
Organism: Piper betle; assembly: GCA_033002965.1. NCBI lineage: Eukaryota > Viridiplantae > Streptophyta > Magnoliopsida > Piperales > Piperaceae > Piper > Piper betle. The sequence continues at coordinate 118,078 of JAURVB010014266.1, read as the reverse complement.
AGGATGGTATCCTTACTCCGTCATGAATAACAATATCTAGTTTTAATTGTCCAATAGTATAGCACATATTGACTTGGAATTTTGCAAAGTTATTTCTTATGAAAAATTTTTAAAACGTGCATACACAAAATTCCTTCACTTTCAAATTTTTTGCAACTACAAGTGATATTCATTTCTCCACAATTTTGGTAGGCAACAACATATTTTTTAGCTTCATCATCATGTGAAAAACTTCATATTTTGTTATTGAATCCTCCTTGCCGATTTTCTTGTAAATGCAGCCTTGACTCCTTTTCAATTGATCTTTAAAAATGTCAAAATTTGATATCGTGTACAAAGTACCAACTTTAACCTCAAGAGGAGAGTATCCGCATAGCACAGGCTTAGAATTCAAAGTATGCAAATCTTCTTGTTCCTCATCGAATTTAAGAGATTGTAATGCTCTATCATACTGCCTCACAAAATTTGTGAGTGAGGTTTGTGAATGCACAAATTCATCAAAAAATGAGTTCATACTCTTGCTTCTTTAGCTTGAAGTCATACCTACAAATAAATTATCCCTCATGTATATAGATATCTAATAGTGTCTAACATCATGAATGGAGGTCAACTAACTTTCTTTATCCAAATTGTAATTTTCTTTTATAATCTTCCATTTTTCCTCAAATTCAGTGATTGTATCACTTTTATATATCTAATCATTATATTCTTTCTCAAATTCACTATGGTTGGACTTCAAATATTTTAGATGAATCATGACATTATTAAATATGTACCATGACCAAAACCTATGATGGGTTCTCGAAAAACAGTTGCAATAGCCTTTCACATCACACCATCTTGATCTATGATAATCGAAGTAGGTATTTTTTCCTACATACATTTTAACCATGTCTTAAACAACCAAGTGAATGTTGCCTCGTCTCATCAGCAAGTAAAACACAACCAAAAAGTGTAGATTGCCTATGTCGATTAATACCTGTGAATGGAGCAAACGACATGGAGAATGCACTGGTCTTATAAGTTACATCAAACACTATCACATCACCAAAGTTTAAGTAAAATGCTCTTGATCTCCCATCAGCCCAAAAAATATTTTGGGTCATTCTATTATCATTTAATTTAATTTCAAAGAAGAAGTCATTGTCTTTCACACTTTTCTCTTGAAAGTACTTGATAACACTTAAGCATTGCTGCCCAACATTATTCTTATGGGTGCTTTTCAGATGGCTGATGCAAGATTGACGCATCACTCTGTCTGTGTTGACACTATTGGAAGTTGCATTCAAAACTTTAGAGATGGCTGATAGTCTAATTCCTGTTTGATGTAGCGAATCAATCATATTCTTGCAAGATTTAGACAGACAACTATGAGACCGAAATTTTTCAACTTTGGTTGGAATTGAGGAGTTATGACTATGAATGTCCAAAAAATCTTCTACTTTCCACACCCCACACTTGCTTAGATGTATTCTCATATAAGTTTTGCAATCTTCTCTTGTCTCTCTACGCCTTTTAACTTCTCTCCCCATTATTTTCTTGTCATTCATATCTTTTTTACCTTCTTTCAAATAGATAAATTTTTGAGATATGATACTGTTCATCTTTTTCAAATGATTAAACTCACCCTTTTGAATGCCAAACCCTTGTTGTCTTCTTGCATACTGGTTGTAAAAATCATATGTAGCTTTTTCTGAAAAGAATTCCATGCACAAACAAGGGCCATATTTTCAAACTATTCGGATATTTTTACGGCTTCACCTTCATCTTCTGTTTTGTCAAAATCTTCATTACTCTTGTCAAATTCTTCAATTTCCTCACAATCATCTTCTGTAATCTACATTTCATGTTGAGTCAACCACAAATTGTGTATTTGATCTTCATTATCTTCCATGGAACTACTGGCATTTTTCTCGTCAACATTTCTAATGCTGCTATTTTCTTCCATCAGATATACAAAATAGGCAAACTCTGGGATTCCCTTGCTAGCGTCCGACTATTTCACAATGGTTTGCTCTCCTTCAAAGCCGTCAATATTGCCATATCAATCTACTCCTGCACATACTCCATATGATTCACCACTGCTTGCTTAACCAAAAATAAAAACAAATATCAAATATTTATCAAAAGCCCACCAAACCAAATGAAAAACATAGAGGATCAGAACATCATGATGGTCTAGAAGCATCAGACCTCTTGCGAGAAGTCTGGCAACCCAATACTGTGGTGAAGAATCTGGTTGGTTCCAGAGTCGTTGGAGTGGGACCTCCAATAATGCAAATAACCGGGAGGTTCTGGCTGCACATGCCGAAGTTGGTGTTGATCGAGATGCCTCTCGCTCTTGCGTACTCGTAGGTGGTGTAGCCTACATTGAGCTCGTTGCAGCAGTCGATGAGGTTGAGCTCCGACTCAGCTACAAAATGGTCCAACAGTTTGGGGTTAAAGTTGCCAGAGGGAAATAAAGGAAGCGAGAACTAGAGGAATTGTGGTCGGCAACGTCGAGAAAGCTGCAACGTAGCCAACTTAGCCGGCGTCAGCAGCATTGATCAAGCCGATGCTAACGGTGGACTTGCTGGCGACTGCCTCCTCACCAGACTCCCAAGCTGACGCCTCCTACCTTCATCTTGCCGACCATGCTTCGCGGCATCCCGGGAGGAACAGAGTGTGCGAAACAGCCTAGCTCCTCTACTTCTTTGTTGTCGTAGCTTACGTCGGTGCTGGAATTTGCGACTGCCTCCTCACCGGAGTTGCATGCCGATACTTCCTGCCTTCATCCCCTGCCCGTGCTACGTAGAGTGTGAGAAACAGAGTGTACCGTGCCTTCTTTCTGCCTGTGTTGTACTCCGCTTCTTGCCTCCTCAATGAACTCCTATGCCGACACCTCCCACCTTCCACCTGCCAACGCGATTATTGTGAGACAATAATTTCATGTTGGGCAGGAAGAGTCACCTGGCCATGTTGGGCGACGTCATGGGAGAAACAAAGCGCGACAAACATGCCAACATGGCTGTGATACATACATATATATATATATATGTATATATATATACACATATAGACATACACACATATATACAAAATTATATAAAAAAATTAAAAATCAAAATAAAAATTAAATATTTTTGGATTTATATCTTTTTAAGGTGAAGTTCTATGAGAGACGTAAACTTTAATTCGATATGAAATTGGGTATTAATAAAGACTCGTAAACCATAGAGCCGAATCTCAATGGTTGAACTCGAACCCCATGTTACGGGTCGGGCCCGGTACGAACCCGTTGGCATCCGCCGCCGGCTCTTTGGGTGTGGTGTGGGAACGCAGATTTGCCATGTCCCATACATTCAAATTCCTCGACACGTGTAATGATCCACCCCCATGCCCACCCAGAGACTAATATCGACCGCACGATTCTCGCGAGAAGATCGGGATCGAGCCGAGACCCCCGCGGTCGGTCTCCAATTCGGTTAAATTGAAATTTGGAGTCCGCTCTCTCCCCTCCAAAAAGTCTAATGGCCATGGCGTGGGAGGGAAACCAAATTCGCCCCCGTCTCTCCCTTCCTCCTCCGCCAACTGCAACTTCTGAACTCGGGGCTTAGATTGGGAGGTGAGCTCTCGAGTTCTTGTTCGAGTTCGTTGTTTTCGTTTCGCTGTGGAATTTTTCGGCTTCAAATTTGGTTGCTTGGGGCGGTGTTCTGCGTTGAGAGGGCTTTAGTACTGCTTGCCTGCTTTTTTTGAGGCTTGTGAGTGAGAGAGATTTGAGGTTTTGTGGGGTTGTGGTGGGTGATTGCTTGTTTCACGGTGTTTAATCTGCGCTGGGTCTGGCTGTTGTGATCTTGTTGGTGTTGGAATGGTTTGTGGGCAGTGAAGTAAGTGTGTGAATTGTTGTAGTTCATTGGAGCTGCTTGTGGATGTTTTTGATGTGGTTAAATTTGTTTGTTGAGTATGTTCCTTTGTGTGAGGGAGGATCTTGGCATGTCATGTCTTCATATGTTGGCTTTTGCCTTGGCATAAATCATAAACCCTAAGCCCTAAAACTAATGGAGTTGGTTGTATGTTGAAATGTTTGATCTAAGTAAAATTTGATGCATAATTTATCTTTGGGACTGTTAAAGTTGATTGAGAGGAAAATTATTAGTTTGCAGTCCAATTGAAATTTGTTTTATTGTAGTTAATCTTGGGGCTTGTTTTATTACAATTTTTTATTTTTTATTTTTGGTTGTGGCGTTATGGGTTGTAATTTTAAAATCTTTAATGCAGATGGCAGGAGAATTTTTATGTCCATTTTAACTTTCTAGATTTTTGCATATCATTCAAAATTTATTTTCTCCTAAATTATTTGGGGGAAGAGTGGTTTGAGTAATGGTGAAGAAAGCTAGTGTGACTGAAGAAGGTGCTACTGTTCCATCAAATGGAACTGAACAACTAGATCATGGAGGTGATGGCACTGGAGATAAGTTGCTAGAGAAAGGGACAGGTGAATCTAAAGAGGGGAAAGCGGATGTGGGGAAACCGAGCGAAAATGACAAGGAAGATGAGGCGGGTGATCAAGAAGGGAAGTTAAAGGAAGATGAAACCTTGCCTAATGAACAAGGTGTTGGTGTAGGAAAGGACGATAAAGAAGTAGCAGAGTCAGCCAAAAGGAGAAGGCTCAGGAGGCTGAGAAAGAAGACGAGATAGAAAAGAAGACTGAAAAAACTGAAAAGTGTGAGACAAAGATTGAGAATGTCAAGGTGAGTGAAAATGAAAGTAGGACTAAAAGTGAGGTGAAGGATGAGGAGATGTCTGACGAGGTGAAGGATGAGGAGATGGCTGATGAAGTGAAGGATGTGGAGATGGATGATAAGGTGAAGGATGAAATAACAACAAAGAAACGGCGTAGGGGTCGACCTGCAAAGAATAAGGATTCTGGAAAAGAAGAGGATACATCTGAGGTGAAGGAGGGGGAAGAAGTGAGAAAAAGAAAGAGAGGTGAAGGGAAGAAGAAGTCCAAGGAGCCAAGTACTCCTGCACCACCAACAATTGATCGCCCCGTACGTGAGAGGAAATCCGTAGAGAGGCTGGTAGCATCCGTTGAAAGACAGCGCAATAAAGGATTTGTCATTGGAAAAGTCAGTTGTGTTAACTTTAACCTTTTTTTACCACTTATGTTTGGTATCTTTTGAAGCATGATCTTGATTATGTTTTTAACAATATTTAAAATCATTATCCATGCAGGGTCAAGGCACAGCTCTTAAAGATATACCCAATGGTTAGTTTCTTTCTTGGTTTTCTCATCTGTGCAGTTTAAAGTTATGGGTGTTGAACACCTTGTCATAGGCAAGTATTTCTGTTATTTGGTTATATGGGCTAGGACGACCTTGAAGGTTGATGACAAACCAATTAGTTGACTTTTTGCCTTCTGCAGAATTGGGTTATGAGATATAATGATGTCATTTCTTGGTGTGTATGGGTTGAAAATTTACCAATTATGCTTTGAAAAGATAGAATTGTATTCACAATATCGTTTTGATGTTCATGAAAGCTCCAATCTATAGTTTTTCAGAAGTTTTCTTCCTTTATATCAATTATAGGTGTACTTTTTCTCGTACTGGTCTTTTGAAAGTACAAAGTAACATGAATAGATCTCAAGTCTGTTTGCTCTTTTCTTCAAAGTCAGTTATTATAGGGTTACAGTGAGCCTTTTTTACATTTATAAATTTTAGAAGTATTTCTGCTTATAAGATTTTGCAGAAGCGTAATGACCTTGTAAATTTACTTGTTTTGTATGGCTCTTCTTCTAAATTCAAGACTTGTCTTAAAGGTCTTTCTTTCCTTGTTTTTTTTGGTCATATGAAAATTTCATCTCGGTTGTCTAGTTTCAAATATCTTCTATGACCTTTTCTATATATTTTTCAGTCTCAGACAAGCTATCCAAAAAGAAGAATGCAGAAACTGTGAAGGCGTTACATATGATCCTTTATGGAAGGAGGGCAAAGGTATAATAACGTGACATTTTGTTTTTGTTTGTTTATTGCTATTTTTATTTTTATTTTTTTATTTGTTGGATTTTTTAATCTTTAAACAAAGAAACCTGATTTATACAGATATACATTTGAGTGTCATATAGCATTTAAATCATAGCCTAATTTTTTGTCATCTTGGCTGAATAACTTATTGGAGGCATTGAATGTTGCAGGTAGCTCAATGCAGGGCCAATGTATATCAGTTTTCAGGTTTTGTTTGGCATGAGAACGAGGTATGGATTAGTTAAGAAAAATAAGCTTTTTTTTCTTTTGATTCAATGCAATGTGTCTCTTGATTTGTATAACTGGGGGTTTATTCACGTGTCCATTTTATTCTTGGGAATCTTGCTTCAATGTTGTTAAAGTGTATATTTTTTATTTTGTTGATTGTATTTTCTACATTCGTGCCAAGTAGGCTGTTGATGTTGCACCTCCTATTTAGGGAAGTAGAAATTGGTGGTCCATGATTTTAGTTTACATTTTATTTTAGTGAATTGGGTCAGTTGTAAATTAGTGCGGTACTTGTTGATATGGACAATTATAAAATTAGATTAGTTTTTGTAACATCTAATTATTTTTCTTGGTTTGTTCTATGTGGATATCCATTTTACTTTTTAGCTGTTTGGAACTTGGTAAGTAGGTTTCACTTTTGGATCTTAAATTTGTAAAAATAAGTATTAACTGGAAATTACAACAAAATGTTCATCTTTTTAAATCATTGTTTTTATCTGTTGCTATTTGTAGAATTGTATATTTATATTTCCATTATTACAATAGGACTTTTTTGTCTAGCAGTACAATAATTTTAAAATTTAAATGCATAGACTATTTCTAACAATGAACAACTTAAATCTGGAATTCAATTCTGACAGATCACCCTAAGAAGTGGACAAACACAATAATAACTCTCAACAATTAGTATTTAATCTGAATGTTCAGTTATGTATGTCTTTATTTTAAATGATGCAGAGGAAACAGATAAACCCTCATAATTCTGAAACAGAGAGGTCCGTAATTTGGGATATGTGCAGCCATCAAATTCTGTTTCTTATACTTCTTCTTTCTAATAAATCCCTGCGTTTGAAAATATTTTGGTTGGTATTCAAGTTTACTTTCTTAATTGGAAAATGCAGACATTTTTCATCATTTTGTATCTGCAATGAAGTTGCATTGTGTAATCGCAGATCACAGACCTTTATGTATATTATATGAACTTAAATGAAGGATAAATGTAGTAGTAAAATAGTAATTGTTCTGTAGTAATAAGGCATGATTCAAGATTTTTCCCCATCTTGTAGGATATTGGTTTTAAGAGAGCTGTAAAACTGGAACCCTTCTAGTTGCGTAATCTAGTTGTGAACTGATATTTCTGAGAACTGGTCATGATCTGATGAGATCTCTGTTGTTTCTCTTGTTTTTTAAACAAACGACCAAGACATTCTGCACAAATTTTGCAATCAGAAATTGGTCATTGGAGAATTTTGATGCATTAGTAGCTCGAGCAGCATGATGTGGTTGTGAGTTGTTGACCTAGTAGCGGGTGGTGAATTTGCTATGTCTGCTGACAGGCAATAAGAAGTTGAATGGTTTTCCCATAGGTGATCTATTAATATGTAATAAGTTTGTTGATGGTTTTAACTTTCATGCATCTGGCCAATAAAATTTTTGACATTTGCAATCACATTTATCTTCTTGTTGGAACCTTGTTCTTGACCTTTTTTGAGTCTTTGGGCAAGATTATAATGTAGTGTGCGTGGGGTTTTCAAAATGAACAACTTCCGTCACACAGGTAGGGTGACCGTAGTTGGTTAGTAGCTCTTAAAAAGATATCAAATGGGGTATACAACCAGTATGGTAGTGCTATCCAAGTTAATTTAGAAAAGGGTTCAAATTTAAAGCAACAGAACAATATTAATAAGTACTGAAGAACAAGGAAGTTGAAGGCTCTATAACTGTCATTGAAGTGTCATCTGAGACTGGCTTGTGGCCTTGTTTTATATGTTAAAGACAACTCCATCCAATGGATTCTTAGACTCTTCAAAATTAGGGGCAGACTAATGGTGACTCTCACAAGATCTGTTCATAAAAAACTCAACAAATAAAGATGACTATGACTCCAACAACTGTGTAATAGTTAAACCAACAACAAACCATCCCTGTCAATCAACTAGGAGGTATAACTCAATCAACTAAAAAACAAAAAACATGACTAGTGCAATCGCAACTGCTGGACGAGACCATAATGCTATAAATCATCATTTGGTTCAAGCTAAGCTAACATTTTGTTTATATTTGCTCAGGATTGTAATTGTGTGATTATTGCAAATAATTTTGAAATTGTCCCGCATCTCTATATGGATGGATGGATGGTGTCTTGTATAATTATGGTTTCTAGGCCTTTCAAAGTAGCTAGTCATTTTATATTGAAACCCAAGAACCCGTTTTCATTTGGTATTAGAGCCAACCTACCCTTGGGGCCTCCTTGTGCTATGTTTTTAGAGATGCCCATGGTCAATTGTGGTACAGACACAACTGTCTGTAAATGCTGAAATGGGAAGCCCACATGGCATTGATGTAGTGCCTACGTGTAAACTTTGATATGCCTGGCACGTGCCGAGTAGTATTTAAATTGTTTCACATCCAAGGTTCGCCTACTCGTGAGATCTTACCGGGCTTTTGGCGAGATCCCGGTCGTGGGAGGTGCCCGAGACGGATCGCCACTTAGAGTTAATGAAGTACTAATCTTCATAATTAAAATTTTAATCTAAGAAGAGTAGTACTTCATTTATTTGGGTATTTCATTAATAAGATTAAAATTTTAATCTAAGTACTTCTCCTACTCGATTTTGGCTCTCCCTCTCCATCTACGCTAGGGGTGCTTATTGTATCGGATATCGGGTACCCATTACTCTCAAAGAAAATCTTATTATTAACTATACAAAACATTACTATTAGCATTTGGTTGGGTTGGGTCGGGGGTTTCGCAGGTACCCGACCCAATAGGCACCCCTAGTGTAAATGGAGAGAGATGGCCCGAAGTCGAGTAGGAGAAGAAAGGCGGGCCTTTTGGATGATTTCGTTGAGATTTTGCTCAATACATGCCCAGAGTCATAACAACTTCATTTCTCATTTTCATTTTGTATTTTTTAGAAAAATAATTTATTTTTTATCATTTTATCATCATGTGTAAATATTTTATATAATTGCTTACCTAAAGTAAGCTTTATAATGCTGTAAATATTTGTTTTAAATATTTTTATATCAATTATTTATTGCAAATATTTTTTTCTTAGATTAATATAAACTTTTAACTATAAATATTTTCAATGTAAGTATTGTGTAAATTGTTTATTATATATATGCTTCGCTTTTAATATTTTTATGCTTTACTTGTAATTGTTTAACTTAATATTATGAAAAGAGAGTCAGGAGATGAAGATATTTGTACAACTATTATGGAAAACAAATGAAATTTAAAAGTATGTACATGTTAAAAGATCTTCTTGTGATTTATGGGTGGAAATATTAGTTTGTTATTAATTTAAATTAAATGCCTATATAATTGATAGGTGTTATATCGAATAATTATTTATATTAATATTTTTGAGATCTCGACATTTTCGAGATCTCTCTTCATGGACCCTCTGAGATGAGACCGTGAGACGAGAGTGCGAACCTTTCCCAGATTTATATATGGATGGGTGCTATCTGTTGGGAAAATGAACTACTTAATATCCACTTTAGAACTCCTCCGGCTTAATTTGTGGACCAACATGGAACAAATAATCTAGTAGGCACAACATGAAAGATGACTAATATTTCTTTGGGCTTATACAATCAACAGGATTTGGACTGCTGCACTTTGGTCTGATACCATATAAATTTTAGATGGTCTAATTACTTATCGTAAAAATTCAAGCCCTTTGGAAAAGGAACCACTTAATATTTACTTTAACAAAGATAAGGAAGAGAAGATGCCTATAGGATTTTTTTATTGCTTTTGAATTGGCAACATCAAATTCAGGACAATATTGCCTCAATATTTGTAGTTTATTTGTTTATTGTTGATATAAGTAGATGTTTGATCGACTTGATGCTTTGCATCAATCCCCTTTATAGAAAATGAAATTGACCTTGATTTCTCTGATTTGAATTTACCATATTATAATTGAAGATGAGAAATGTGTCATGTATAGTCTAACCTTGAGGTAGCTGTACAAAGATGCATTGGGCCAAATTTTTCAGGAAAATGCACGGTGCAATGAACAAACTTTTTGGGGTGCAACTCTTTACATTCTCCTTATCATAAGGATATCAGTCTTTATATAGATACACCCAGGCGAACAAGTGTATTTACCACCATTAGTAGTAGTATCTGTACCTCATTCGGAAAATGTCATGATTTTTCAGATAATACGATACAGAAGGCCAATAGAAACAATTCCTAGCATAAGCTAATGTCTCAAACACCAAATGTGATAAGATACCTCAAAGATCATATGGGATATGCAAGCACATCATAAAATGATAACCATCATGTGAAGAATAGCCAATAGTAATCTGTTCATCATTTTATGGACAATAATACAAAAAATGATGAAAGTGAGTATGTTATGTATATCAAAATAATTGACTAAATGCTCATGAGACTGATTCAAGAATCACATTGTCAGTTAGTTATAATCAAGGAGGTTTGGTTTGGTTTACTTTATGATAAATTGAGATCCACTTTAAACTGATGGTTGATGGTTCATCGGGATTTAGTATATATCAATCGGTTTTGTTTGGGTCTATTTCATGATAAATTTAGACACATTTTCAATGGGGTACAAGAGGTTGAGGTGGTTGGCTGCATTAAAAAAATTTGTTGACATTGGTAAGACCTTCTTGAGTAGTTTTATCTAATCAGAGTTGGTAGAGATAGAGCTTCTGATAGAATTGTTGCACTGGTGAAAATTATCTTTTATAGTTCCTTTGGACTGAAAGGGTAATTATGCTTTTGCTCTCTGAAATGTTTCAAATTTGTGTCCACTGGATATAATTTCATAGAGGAAATGATATTAGCAATGTGTGTTGCAAGCTGTCCATTTATGATGTTTTTGTTGTTTCTCATTTTTGCTCTATTGTAGTAAATATTCAGGGGGTATAGTTTTAAAAGCAGTTTTACTTTCTTTTCTGAATGGAATATCTTGTGGTAGCAATTGGCTTTTGTTAGCAGCATTTTCCTTGTTTACTCTTAGACAAATCAATAATATTTCAAAGGGTTGTTAGTCAATTATTTTGAGAATTTCATTTTCTAAACAGAAGAGTTTCTGGAGATTGCTTTGTTCTTTTATATTTAATATGTAAAATTGCTTATATTTGGACTTATGGCATTTGTGGAATTACTTTGCTTTGCCTTTTTGCTCTATTCTTCTTTTATGCTCAAGATTTTTTTGTAGTGATCAATCTTTTTTATCTTTGTTTTTGAGGCGGATTATATCTGTACTCCATTGTCATCTTGGATTTATCTTTGCTTCAGGAAAAGCAAAGAGCTAAAATAAAAGAGAAACTTGACAAATTGGTCAAGGATAAGCTATGTGATATTTGTGATGTGCTTGATGTACCCGTTTCAAAGGCGGCTACAAGGAAGGTTAGTTGTATGTATACTATTGCAAAGTCTCTTTTTTGCCCTTCTCTGTTATGCTTGTGTCACTTCACAATAGTGTGATTTCTACTTTTAGGAAGATATAGTGGCCCGATTGTTGGATTTTATGGCTGCTCCTCATGCTACAACAGATGTCACTCTTACTGACAAAGAGCAGGTTTCACCGACTGCTTTCTCTCTGTGTATACTGTATAGTAGCAATATATTTGTCATATAGGGCACAAAATAGGCCATTTTAGGTTTTATGGAAGTGCAATAGGCAGGATAGGATGCAATAGGCATTTTTCTTTCCTTTTTCTTTGTTAACCAATGTCTGTTATCTAAAACTTGGTTTTGTGTAAGACAGTCTGTAGAAGAATATTTCCATTAAATCCTGATTCTAGGGTGGGGAAAATTGTTGAACATAATTGTCATACAAGTGACATTTGTTTGGTCCCTAAAATGTGTGTGCTGGCCGCAAAAATGTAGAAATGTGAAACATAACAAAACATGTACCTGGCACGTATTTGGTCTGTAAAAGTAACATCTTAGTTAACACAGACAGCAGTAACATCTTAGTTAACACAGACAGCAGTAATGAGGTTGTTAATATCTCGCATTATCATGTTCATATTTTCAGATCATTTTTCTTCATTTCTTGGCTTGAGTAGCTAGCCAAGTATAGAGGTCCTTCACGCAAAAGGGCAAACTCGATTAAGGAGAATAGAAAAGGAAGTGAAGATGGAAGTTTCTAAGAAGAAAAAAATTAAATTTTGGAAGGGGAGCATGGATAAGGAAGAGAAGAACAAAGGTTCAATCTTTCACAGTGACGGGGTGGTGTGCGCGGGTTTTTTTTTGGGGGGGGGTATACTTTTGTACATAGGCAAGTTGAATTCCTTCGTAGAACTATATGATGGAAGAATTGCATTATTTTTCTTATTATTAGGAAAGCATAGATAACTACTATGTTGTATCTTGTTTTACCTTCTTTATGGGTAAACGGAGCAATTTTATGACTTCTTTGCATCTCTTATCTTAGCCTTGCTCAGATGAAGTTAATGACTCTTGACTTACTGAGAAGTGCTTGACATACTGTTTTTTGTTACAGTCAGGTAGCAGTCAAAAGCGCAAGCGGAAACTTAATGCAGGTACATTGAAAAAAGTGAGGATAAATCCGGAAGCAGCTCCTCCAAGGTTGTTTTAAATTTTATGTGCTAGTGTTTATACGGAATATAAGCTTATCATCTATGTATATATATATATATATATCCTTTATTTATTTATTGCAGAAGAAAAGGATGAGGGAAAAGGTGTCGAAAACAAATAGTACATCTGATGATGAATCTGATGAAGATGAAGAAAATGAAGCAAATGAAAATGGAAATCCTAGTGTTGAAGATGAATTTGCCAACCAGTCTGAAAGTGATAAGGAGGAGGGGACTTCGGAAGCAGATGAAAATGAAGATTCAGAACCTTCAGAGCCTAGTCCTAAAAAATCAAGCTTGAAAACTGGATCTTCTGCAAAAGGCAAAATTAAAAAGTCTGCCACTCCTAAGAAAGAACCTAATACTCCTCAGAAGGCATCATCCAAAAAAGCATCTGCCAAGAAGGCGAAAATGGAAAATTCTAGTGAAAAGAGTTCAAAGTCTGCCCAAAAAAGAAGAGAGGTGAGGAATTGAGTCCTAAGAAAAAGCCAAGAAGTTCATCTAAATCTTCTCAAAAGGAGAAAAGTGGTAAGATAAAAAAATTGTCTTTGAATATTGTACGATTGTTTTGTAACTTCTTAATCCTTTAAAATGTCGCAATGGTTTAGCAACTTGTATGACATTTAGGTTTTGATTACAAAAGAAATAAAAGGAGAATGAAGGATTGAGAATTCAGAATGAAGGCTCAGCCTTGTTGCAAATATGTGGTACTTAGGAGTTTTTGAAGGTTTCAATTTTTTTCTGTAGCTTAGTTTTAGTGCTGTCGGTCTGTTGAGTTGTTCTCTTAGTTTTGTTGTATTGCTTTAAGAATTCCCAAGGTTACTTCAGAGTGCATCTCTATGATAACCAGGGTACGAGATGGTGAGAATGGGCTTTAAGGTTAGGCCTGGAAAATAATGAAATCTCCATGCACTGAAGTATATTCAACCCAAGGGGGTTGAGGCATGTATTTTTATACAGCTAGTAGATCTCTAAAAGGCAGATTTTCAAATTCTCATTCCTTTCTTGTTACTTGTAAGTGGGGTCTAAATTTGCCGCTGTTATTTTTACTTCAATTTATGGAAGTGAATTAAACTACAAGATTGTAATGCTTACAACCAAGGTAAATAAGTGTATTTCTGCTTAATTAATCATTGCTTGGTATTGTTAGTTGATGCTTGCTAATCAAAGTCACCAAGTTTTATTGACCTTGTTCATTAGACAATTTCTACCTTGTATTAGAGCGCCAAGGTTAGTTTTTTAAGATAATTTTTTTACTATGAAACACAAATGTGCGCTTTGTAATATGTTGATGGACTCTAGTAGTGTATTTTCTTTTAAAAGAAGTGCATGGAAGTTGTCTTGAATTTCATCCTTTTCTATGCTAGAACTGTGTTTGCGATGAATTCAATGTGTTCTTGACAGGAGCTAAAGGTGTAAGAGCAAGAAGCAGAACCAAGAAAGATGAGCCTAAACCTAATGAAGAGGAGCTGCGTCAAGCAATATGTGATATTTTGAAGGAGGTCGACTTTAATACTGTAAGATCTATGAACATAATTTTCCATTTTTATTTTTTCCACATTACCCATTTTATTTAAATATTTTTTTATTACTTTTTTCAGGCGACTTTCACTGACATTCTAAAACAACTTGGTAAATGTCTCAGATGATTATATATGGATTTACATGTCTGACCTCAGTGGGTAAATTTTAACACATTCTTTTGTGTGCAGCAAGCCATTTTAAAGTGGATCTCATGCCAAGGAAGGCAGAGATCAAGGGTATGATTCAAGAAGAGCTGACCAAGCTGGCGGAGGCAGATTCAGATGAGGAAAATGAAAGTGCCGACAAGGATAACAAGGCCGAAGCTTCTGACAAAGATGGTGATTCTGAGTAGACATACCCACGAAAAATCCTATCTACTGTGACGTGCAGTCATCACGATGCCACGCAGGATAAGTAATTGGTAGCGCGATGTCGAGATTTGATTTTCAACTGTTAATTTGTATCGTGCCTTGGCAAGACCAGTAACCAAGGCTGTCACCGGTAGCATCTTGTACTACTTTGCCCAACATAGAGTTTTAGGTGTTCAATTTTTAGTCTAGGCTAGCTTAAATGTGTATTATTACATGATTGGCATTTGTCCTTGGATGCTCGTGTGCCTTAGAGATCCAGCTTTCATAAGTAGTCTTGTAAAAAGGTGCAAGTCCGAATAATTTTCAGGTACTAGGAACGAGCTGAATGACATTTCGCGATGATGACAATATAGAGATACTTGCTCTGATGTGCTATATCTTTTTTACTTGCAAGCTTATGTGATAGGTCGTTTGTGATGTATCTTTAGTACGGCCATGTTCATTTCATGTTTGGATGGATTTCAAGACATTGCAGTTTGTGGACGGTTGAAGTTATTTTTTACAAACCAAGTTATGCCTAATCCTGCATGGGAAGCTATTTTTCAAAGCAAACGACTTGCGAAAGATCTATATTTTTTGTCCGCGTGCCTAAATCCTTTTTTTACGGGGCGTTGGGTGATAATATAAAATTTTCTACAATTTTTGAAGATAATTTTGTCCCATTTTTTATTTTGTTAAAATTGTAAAAAGTGGTAGATAAAATTATGTTTAGCAGATGAACATCAGAAAAAAAAACCGTCACTTTTTTCTTGCATTTTGTAAATCTTTATTTACCATTTTATACTTAGCGAATATTTTGTCAAATGTATTTTTTATCCCCTTTTTTATTATTTTATATTTTGATAATAAATGTGCATAAAATAATGCAACGAAACACTTTATAAAGTTTATAATTTTATTATTATGATCTAGGAAAGGGCTGGTTTGAATTTAGGTATACCGGTAGAAAATATTTTATGTGTTGAGTTAACTAGATATATACATGCAGATTATTTTAGGCTTTGTAAATAAATATTTTTGTATTAATAATGCCGTTATGCCAACACTTAAAAATAATTTACCCGTTAAACCTGAAACAACAACGTGGGCAAAAAGAAAATCCCATTCGTAATTATAATAAATATCTTTTTCTTTTTAGAAAAATATGAAACAATTGAAGAAAATGCCAATGTCTTCTCATCATCGAATCATCCTACGGTCAGGATTGCGCCGATCTCATTTTAATCGGAGGGTCCATAGCGCCTTTGGAAGCGCCACACTTATCTGAAAACCAACGGTGCACATAACGCCACGAGTCAGCGTTGGATGCAATAAGAAGGGGGCAAGATCCAACGGACTCGGTCACTCCTGCCATTTCCATCTTCTCAAAGCTCCCACCTTTACTCTTCCCCCCACCAATATTTTGTACCTACACCTCCTTCCAATCCCATCATTCTCAGGTGAATTTGTCAATCTCCATCTGATTCTTGAATTCTGGATCGTTTGATATTTTTTGTGTTTTTTTCCTTTTTTTTTGGTGGGAGTAAAGTGGTTATTTGATTAGTTCTTTGTTACAGCTTTAGGGTTCTATGTTTGGGAGGTGTTTGCTAATTTGGGCTTCTTGAGTGGAGTAGTGGTTACAGATTTTTGTTGTTTTGTTAGATTTAATTACGAAATTGCTGTTGCCACTCTAAATATTAAATGCTGTGTTATTTTTGTGCAGATCTGTGCTGAAATTGTTTATGATCTGTGATCCTTTTGATTCTAGGGTTATTTATTTTTTATTTTATAATAATATTTATTCGGTTTCGTTTATTTTTTTTGTTTGTTAAAATTCTTTTTTGGTGCAATGTCTCCTAACGTCAATTTGGGAATTCGAGGCCAACTTTTGCAGTTGTCGTCAGGAAAATTCTATTCTATGTTTCAAAATTACCGAAAAATGGTACATCCTTTTTGTGTCCTCTGTGGTAGGTTGCTAACCTTTTTGTAGACCTAGTTATGTTGCGAAAGTATTTTTTTCTAGGGTTTTGATCAATTGTTAATTATTTGTAGCAGAGAGTGAGCTATGTCGCTATAGTTCCATCATAACCTTTGCCTTGTTTAGTGTTGCAGGTGTCTCCTGGGCGCTGATCGAGGTGTTGGGATTCACATTTCTGTTGGCAATTTGTTTGGACCTGTTTCTGATTGGTCACCAGTTAATGATTCCATGGAAGAAACATAGATCAACTCAATTTGTCTATATACATTTTGCAAGTCCAGCTCTAAATTTTCTCTCTCTCTCTCTCTCTCTCTCTCTCTCTCTCTCTTCTCTCTCTTTTTCTATCTAATTGAACTTACTCTCCAAGTCTATTTTAGAAAGAGACCTGGTTCTTAAGTATTTGACCTTATCAAACAGTCCTTGATTTTTATAAATGGGATGAGCATTGGCATTTGTTTCCAATATAAGGCTACTTAGTTAAGTAACTTTTGGAAGTTTTGATTGTTCTCTCATGAAACTTGTAACTTCTTTATTTATTTGTTATTTTTACCTCATTTATTGTCAAAAGTAGTAGGATCGATTATGAAGCAGCAAAGGGTCATATAGTCAATGGCAGATTCGGATAATGAATCAGGGGGTCATAACAACAGTGCTGCTGGTGGAAACAGTGAGTCATCTCTCAGGGAACAGGACAGGTTCCTGCCAATTGCCAATGTTAGCAGGATCATGAAGAAGGCTCTTCCTGCCAATGCAAAGATATCCAAGGATGCAAAGGAAACCGTGCAGGAATGTGTTTCTGAGTTCATTAGTTTCATCACAGGGAGGCTTCAGACAAATGCCAGCGTGAGAAGCGCAAAACCGTAAATGGCGATGATCTTCTTTGGGCAATGACCACTCTTGGTTTTGAAGACTATATTGAGCCCCTGAAGATATACCTTCAAAAATTTCGGGAGTTGGAAGGGGAGAAGAGTGTAGTAGGACGACAAGGCAGCAGTGAAGGAGGCAAGGATGGTGGAGCTGGGGGCAATGGCGTGGGGTTTAATGGAGCTGGAGGAATGTATGGGGGTGCTGGTGGTGGAGGGAGTATGCCAGGGTCTGCTATGATGTATGGTGGAGGGGTACAGCAGCCGATGTATGCTGGTGGAGGGGGGCAATGGGTTACCACCAAGTAGGTGGGAAGTAAGTATTTCATCCATTGCCAATCTTGGGGGTGAGGAAGCTAGGAAGAAGATTGAGGGCCCAGATCTTTGGTGGTGATTTTTTCTTTAGCCTTTCTGTTCTAATGTTTAATTAATAGGAAATGGAAGGTTTTTTTGCTTCACTATCTCTTTTAGCCTCAAATCACGATTCAGCAGCATGGTATTGTGGTGAATGTAGGGGAGATAGCAAAATGTGTATCATAGTGTTTCTTTTCTTGTTTAGAGCGCTATTGGAGGTGTTATTCTCTGGTTTATCTTTAATTGGAGAGGGTGGAACTACTAAAACAAATAAATCTGTGCCATGCGGTGACATGTATGATTTGTTTTATTTGCTTTATAAGAAACTTTTGCCCCGACATTAATCAACAGCTACTTTTTCTTTTGGATTGTTGTCATGTCGTCGTCTATGTTTTAACCTTTGCCATGGTTTCTTCCTGTTTTTATTCCTGGTGCAAAATTCATCATCTATTGGGTTTCAGGAAATAATGGTCCCTCGCTTTTATCTCCTTGTCGAACTTTGACACAGGAATTGTAAGAACTATCGTTGTTATACATGGTCTAGTTTATCTCCTTGCATGTATATGATGCAAAATACATATTGCTTGGACATAATGTTGATGGTATGGTGCTGATAACTTTATATGGTGGTTAGGTATACGAGAAATGCTGTATGATTGTGATGAAGGCATGAAAAAAATTATTTTGATAAATATTTTTATGAATATGAATAAATTTAAATGCCAACATAATCAATTTATAATTTAATTTAGTCGTATTAACTGTAGATAATATTTGATTAAACACTTTAGATTGTGATTATGATAAGTGAAACTGCAGATTTATAATACTGAAATTGAATTTTACATTTCTTAATGCTTTTGTCAGCTATAGATTATTCCATTGCTAAGACAAGAAATAGTACTAATAACAAGCTTATTATTTCATCTCATATATTCTTACATTTTCTCTAATACAAAGCTCTCCACGTACTAAATAAGCCCCTCTATAAATTCAAGGAGAGTTTTTCCATGGAAGCTGGCCATGTTGTTTGCTTGGAGGTGGAGGAAGAGGTGGAAACGGGAAGGGAGGGAAGGGGATGTATGGTACGAGAGGTGGAGGAGGTGGTGGTGGTGGTGGTGGAGGAGGTGCGAAGAAAGGTATTGGCGGGACGTTGAATAACGGCGGTGGTGGTGGTGGAGTAGGTAGGAAGGGGACCGGCGGGAAATTGATGAATGGGGGCGGAGGTGGTGGAGAAGGGATGATAGGAATTGGTGGGACGTTGAAGTAGGGCGGCGGCTGTGGTATGAGTGGATTTGGAGGTAGGATTGAGGGTGGAGGTGGCATGAACGGTAACATCGGCGGCCAAAAGGTGTCACTCTGTTCTTCCACTGCCTCTGTTTTAGCTATCTCACCGTTACCCACTAGAGCTCCGGTCATCTTCTGAGCAGCAAAAGAGAGTGTGAAATGCGTATTTGAGCTTGGGTCTTTGAAGCATAATTTGGACAGCTTCAGAGGTTTGAAGGAGAAGAAGCCAGCAGAGAAGATGTGGGTTCTCTGCTTTCTTGATTTGAGATGTAGATAAGAAGTGGCAATGGAAGGTGCAGAGCAGTGAGGTTCACTGCTATTGAGAAGCTTCACTCTGCATCCTTTTATCCTTGTGATGTGCTTCTCTACTCTAAATGGTAATACTACTTTGAACTTTCCATTCTCATCTGTTTTCACCTCCTTTGTGAATCTGGGTACTACTGCTCTTGCCCCTCTACACTCAACTCCTACATAAGCACCTGCAAGATTGCTTTTTCTGAGTGGTCCTGAAATTGATTTTCTTAGTTTGGCACAAAATGGGGGATGAAAATAATGTGTACCTGCAATGAAGTTGCTGTTCTTGGAGAAGCTTTGATGGAAGCAAGTGCCACAGTAGACGGTGCCCACCACCATGGCAGCAGAGAGCAGCTCCTTACGGCCATGTTGAGCAGTAGATGTCTTTGAGAGGCAGCTCCAGATGAAGATTGGCAGTAGCCAAAGAAATCTGTCTGTGACCATCGTCTGAACTTAAATGAGTAGTGAATTCTCAATTATGGTACTTATAATTATTCAGTATTCTAAAAAAAACCCGTAATGGTTCTGATATGTATAATTTACAGATATTTTCCAATATGTTGACAGCTTTGTCTGTTAATTGGAGTACTCTCTCGCATGTGATCTATAGAGTCTTTCATGATGTCGGCTAGAGTTTATTATTGTGTTAATTCATAGATTAGCGGACGAGCGGAATGCTCTGAAAGTTCAAAACTTACAAAAATTAGAAAACGATTAAGAGGGAATGATGTTGAACTACTTGCTCCATTTCTTGTCTGGTTTTCGTTGTTTGTTCACTGTTGATTGTTTTGTTGTGAGAAAGAAAGCTGACAAAGGAGCAAACGGGTTGAAATATAGTTCACGGGGAGGATGCAGCGGCACAACAACCATGAGGATTACGACTCTGCAAGCGGGAAAATATTTTTATTTATTTATTTATTTAAGCATTTTAATATTTGAAATAAATTATATTTTGAAAATAAGTTTTAAATAATTCTTTTATTAAGAGCTTATTTTTTACGGGAAAAGTCTTGTCAAGGACAAATAAACAATCTCATACAGAGCCATCATCAACGTCCTTAGCCGCGCAAACGACTTTTACATGTGGAGATATCAACTGCAAATTAATTTCATCTAACCACTGTTTGACACCTTTAAGGGAGAGCTTGTTTGAGCTCTGTTCTTGAGCAATTGTTGCACTTTCCCAAGGCTCCTCAGAAGCTCAGATTTTGCTATATCATTACACACAAGATGGTAAATTTGCCCCAACGCATACAAAATCTCAATATGCTCCATACTACATAGAAGTACCTGTTTGTATTCATAGCTGTTTTGAAGTCTAGGTATGTTTATTGTTCGTCTCAGATTTAGGTATGATTAGCTTTTGCGGATGAATATTGAATTCCAAGAACTGCTCTTGTAGTTTCTCTATTGTGGTTGCATTGTGATCAACCAAATGTAGGATTATCGGTTCATCTGAATTTTTGGAATGGCAAACAATACACATAAGTCTTGCAAGCATAGGATGAGTTTATATATGTACAGGAAAACAAAATTTAGGTCTCAAGAAAAACAACTTCGGCAAATCGACTGGCTCTTGGAAAGTTCATGATTTGCAATCTGAATGTTTTCACCATCTATGATTTCTCGGACCAGAAATCAAACAAGGTTGTAGTGCATATAGTCAGTTTCTCCAGGGATCTTGTGTTTTAAAGCACTAATTTGACGAAATTGATTTCTTGGTCAAAATTGCTAATGAAGTGCTTCATCCCCCTTCATTGAAAAGTTCAATATCATAGATTTTGCTTGTTCCTAGTAGCTCATATATCCTGACAGTTTTTAGACGATGCAACAAGCGAGAAAAGCAAAATTCAAACCATTTCAGATATTGCTTTTCATTCACATAATGCCCCTACAAAATGTTGTCATCAGTTTGGAAGAACATAAAAATCCATTCTAAACGCCAAATAAGACTATATTCTAAAATGAAAAATATACAAAAACAAGAAGAGATCTTAGGTACATAATATAGCAAGATACTTGTAACAACTTAGTTTAAACTTCAAAGTGGTTAACTAAGTTAAAAATCTATAATTTATGCCTATTTATAAATAAAATCTTACATAGATTTCATAATCTACCTACCTCAGGAAATTTTGTACTCGGAATTTCTATACTTGACTCGTTGCTAACTCCAGCCTACGATGTTCTTTGGCCTGTGACCAATAGCCTTGTCGGCATCCATAATCTAGCCTACTATTTAATATAGTACCAGGAGGTTCTAATATTATTTGTAACAATCTGGCTCAAAGTGCAACATAATGAATTAAGTCATCTTTTAAAAAGAATTAACCAAGTTAAAAATTTATTGTGAATTCCCACCTATAAATATAATCTTACCCTAGTAGGTATTAAATGTGAGACTAAGTTGAGAAATCTTACGATACCTCATCATCTAGCAAGTAATAAATGTCAAACAACTTCATCTTGCCAATTCTTAATATCCAAGGATGAAGCTCACAAAAGCTTTTGAGCAGGTGTACAAGCCCAGGAAGCTCAAAGCGTGTCATTGTTGTGTTCATTTCTAGACATTTAACAGCAAGAAATGGAGCATTCAAGCATTTCACCTCCATAATTGTCAGAACCTGAAGAAGAGAAAATTTTTAAGTTCTTTTACACTTGTACTAATGTTCAAGTAGATGTATAAGAATATGCATTTCAAAATTGGGTATTGACAAATTAAATTTGACTAGTTGTGAAGTCAAAAAGTAAAATGAAAATGGGAACCAGGGGAAACATGTTCTTCACCTGAATACACCAGTTGCAAAGATGAATGTGTTTAACATTGTAGTATCCCCTTGGACAATTCCCTTTGAGATCCAAGCAAATAAGCATTGGTGCATTAATTTCAATAGTAAAGAAAGGAAAATTAAAGATAAGCAACAAGTAGTAAGCTTAATTATAGAATCAATGTAACAGCGCAAGGAAAATTAAAGATAAGCAATAAGTAGAAAATGGTTTTCGTAGCAAAATACAATGACCCATCTCCAAAAACATGACGGAAACGCATCAGATCGTACTTTATTTCATGATAGGCTTATGAATGGAATAACTGCAATAGAAAGAATTGACCTAACCCGCAACGTTGAACCAATAGCATAACAAAGACGAGAAGGATCAAGGCAGTGAAATTGGGGCAAGGTAGATAATAGTGTCGTGTTGATCAACTTTCCATGTTATTTGGCTAACTTTTTTCTGGTTTTTTTGAGGAGGAAGTTCGAGGGAAAAAAAAGGTTCGTACTTCGTTGGCTCGTTTCTATTTGAATTTTTAAGAAAGTCATACAATATTTCACTATTGTACGACTGACAATTGTGTAGGTGGCTTAGTGATATATTTGGTAATAGTCGGTATCACTTCTAATATTTAGTTTTAGTTTTCCAATTATGTATGGGCTGTTCATCCATGTAAATATAGTATGACTTTCTCTTCTCAAAAAACAAAAAAGAATGGATCTTCTTTACAGAAATCAAAGATGAAAGTGTACAAGAAGGTAAAAACAAGGATATATATATATATATATATATATATATATATATATATATATGGAAAGCTAACCTGGGGGCAACCGAAGGAAAATTTTCTGCGGTCGCTCCTAATCTAGAATGTTTGATCCTCCTCCCCCACTGCCTCCTCCCCGACATCGCTCGCGGCCGTCGCTCGCCGCCCCCTCGCGACCATGCCCGCGCTGCAGCACCCCCAGCAAACCCTCGCTCACCCGTGGGTGCGGCGAGGAGGAACTAGTGCGTCGGGCGTGGGTGCGGGCATGGACTGGGGTGGGGGCATGGGCATGGGTTGTGAGGGGGCACGGCGGTGTGGGCGGGGTTGCTGGGGGCACGGCGGCTTGGACGGGGTCGTGAAGGAGTGCAACGATGTGGGTGGGATCACGATGGGGCACGGCGGTGCGGTGGTGCGGATGGGGTCGTGAGGAGGCGAAGACCCTAACAGGGGCACAGTGACGTGGGAGGGGTTGCGAGGGGCGTGGCGGCGTGGGTGTTCGAATATTTTCAATGACGTGCAAGTATATATGGTCGAAACAAGTAATATAATGATAAATCGAGTATCGTCCCACAGGGAGATGAATTTCCTATAATTAATTAAAGAAAATAAAATGAGGAGCAAAACAAAAATAACTAACTTAACTAAATCTAAGTAATAACTTTAAATTAAAAACAACGTTAAAATTATAAAATTTGTTCTAGAGTCGAATTTCCCTTAACATCAATTTAATCTTCATCATATCTTACTCTTATCTTTTATTCCCTCAGATTATCGATCTAGGATAATTATATGACATGGTGGCTCCCGCTCCTTCATGCTTCTATTATTTTGCCTCAATTTCTACCTCCCGGTGATAATTGATTAATCAACAAAATAATGCATTAAGAATTGCCTTACAATCGCATACGGTGTTGTGTATCTTCCGACCACAACGATAAACAAGTCAAAAGACTCGTCGTATGATGAATTATCAATGACTAATCTAATTAATTTCTCCCGAAATCTAATTAAACCTCATGATCTAAGAAATAGGTGATCAATCTATTCTTAGCATTTAGAACATGATAATTCAAACAATTCGATTGAATAAAAGAGTAAGAGTTTGAAATAAATTCAATTAAATCATGTTAAGTTCCATTCTTCTCTAGAACGAAATAAAAGACTACTCCATAATAAAAATAGAAAATAATATAAAAAAGAAACTACTTTTTATTATGAAAGAGAAAGAAATTACAAAAACTAAAACTACTTCTTCTACTACACTCTGAAGCCAAGAGATGAGATATGATAACAACAAATGACCACCCCTTTATATAGAAGTGGAGATACAAGAATTCGAAGAGGGTGTTCACAAATCGACGTAGTCTAATTAATTATAATGTCCCTTCAAGTTTCCAACTGTTCGACTCCATTGAACACCATGAATTGTAGCCATTGGGTGGGGCCAAGTGTCATGACCAATCAAATCCAAAGCTTAATTTATTCATCTTTTTCTGCATTGAAACACCAAAATTAAGCATATCTAATAAAATATTAATTAACTAGAATATAATGAAAAATATCACTAAATTAATAATGTTTATACCCGAGAAGTACAAAATCATATTAAAAACATGGGGAAATATTATATATTTTAAACACTTAACACACCCCCAAACTTAAACTTTTGCGCGTCCCGAGTAAAATATCATAACAAAGAAAATTTTACTACACAAAAATACTTAGTCCCCATTATGTTCTCATATGATTCTCAATCAAACCCTCAAGAGTCAACAAGATGTCAATCAAATCAGAAATTCCCTTTCATCAATCACATCCAAAAGAGAGCTCTCTGTGTATGTGTGATAGTCCACTGGCTTATCATTCTCATCTGCAACCAAGAGAATACAATCAAGCACATGCTTAAATATGTTCACCTTTCGCTCCCATCTCCACTAATGTAGGTAATGCCAATTAATGGAATCAATAGGTCTTTATAGGTTGTAACGGGGCAGGGGCTAGGGACCAAAAATCGGATAAATAAGATAGAAAAATCAGAGGCTAATATGCACCCTAGCATTAAAAATCCTTTCTAAATCCTGACATACATGTACAACAAATCCCCAAGCAATATGACACAAACTTCCTTAAATGTAGTATCGAATTGACCCAATATAAGAACTAACTTTGCTTTGATTTTCCATTGACTACCTACTACTGTTTCTTTTTCTCTTTTCTTTCAAACCAGTGGAAGACTCTTGCTTCATCTTGTATTTACTGGTGGAGGATCATTGCCTCATCTTTTTCTTTTCTTCTTTTTTTTGTCTTTGTTTTTCTTCTCTTTTTTTTTTACAAAGCAAAGTGCCAATAAAATCCACATTATCTTTTTAATCACCGCTCTATGATAAGAAATGCCTTCCCTCTATACTATTCAAAGTTTCATCCCTGTTAGAATTTAGAATGAATTCAAAACACTAGGGTGCTAGGACTCAAACAGCAAGATATATTTTCAATAAAAAGGCCAAGGCTAAAATAAGGGTAATCAAACAAATATGTATAATAAAGGCCATGAAATTGTGTACAGAGGATAATTCATATTAGGTAGGCTTGAAGAAAGGCCCAGACTCATCAAAAAGAAATGCCTATATCATTTTCCATCAACATGGCAAACCAAATATTTTGCCTCGAAAGTCGCTAGGGCAAATTCTAAAAGTCATGACCATCATGTACAATCCTTATTGCAAAACATTCATTGAAATCATCTAAACCAAAGGATTGTGAAAATATTATAAGGTAGAGAACCAACTCTCAAATGCAATCTTTTACTCAGTTCATCCCTCATATCAATTAATCAAGTTTTCCCAAGAAAGGTAAGACTAATTCACATGTATCTATCATTGAACCAAGAGACTAAAATACTATTGCATAATAAAATTTTTACACTAAACTACACTATATATATATATATATCTAAATCTAAACATGAGTCGAGCATGAACAATATGCAAAAAATTAAAGCATCACGCCCCAAACTTAAACTAAACATTGTCCTCAAAAATAAAAATAAAGAGAAAGAAGTGAAAGAGAACTCCCTCATATCAATTAGTCGGTGGATGATTATCATGAATAACTGAATTTGGACTTGACCCATGCTTCATTGACTTTAAATGATCGATCCCCTTGTTCAGTCTTAATTTTAATTGCACAATGTGGAAAAAACTTCTGTCCAGGAGAAAATGACCAGCAACCACACCAGATGCCATGTTTGTCTGCTATAGTCCAAGCAATAGCTGACTTATGATCTTTTAGTATCTTAATCAGCTTCTCTTTCTACAATATAGTTAGCTCTGAAGATATAATAATAGGAAGAGTGTCATTAAGCCCTAAGAAAATATACCTGAGATGTTTTGAAAGTTGCTTTAGCTCTAAAATAGGTGGTACTTCAACCGATGGCAGCAATTTGTGGAATGGTAGATCTAAAGGTTCCACAACTCTAAATCTTCTAGGCAAGATCGGTTGCGAATCTAATACTTTAACCATTTCTTCCACATCAATATCTTCTTCACAAAGAAAATTTATGGCTTTATGTAATGAATTACTAAACTGATCCCCTTTGCATCCGAGTAAGCTAACCAATGTATTGAGTTCATTTTCGTTATTTGGTTTTCATCTTTTCCTTAACTTCATTGGGCTGAACTGGTTCCTGTAAAGTAATACCACTTTGGGTTGTTATAGCTTTGCAATGCTCTTGACCATCATTCCTTGGTTGTTCTGGTTGGCTAGGAAGTACACCCTTGGGTCGCTCACTTGGTTCCTTGTTTAATTGCACCATAACTTGTTGCATAAACTGTTGTTGTTGTTGCTGCTGATTCTGCATAAATTGTTGCATAGTTTGTTGCATGGTTTGTTGCATGGAATTGAACATTTGGACCAAATCTGGTTGTTGTTGTTGCTGAAAAGAAAGTGAAGGGGGTTGATAATGCTGTGATGGTGGTGGTGGATTATTGGGGACAACAACCGATTGTGAAGAATTATTCCATGAAAAATTGGGGTTATTGCACTAGCCCGCATTGTAGGTGTTGGAATAGGGATTGTTGTTCCAAATAAAGTTGCCTACGTAATTAACTTGATCTGTTGCACATTGACCTGTAAAATGTCCTTGTCCACACCATTCACACCTTGGCTCCACAGCCTTAACATGTCCCTGCATATTAAGATTTTGAACTTAATTAGTTAAAGCACTGACCTGAACAGATAAAACAGTAAGTGCATCTAATTCTAAAACTACGGTAGTCCTCCATGAATGCATGGCTTCTTCCTCTATTGGTTCTTGTGCTCTTCTTCCAGCGGCACACAAGTTTCTCAAAGTCCTTTCAATCTTTGAATCACAAGAAGACAAGGGTGACCGTACTAATAAACAAATGATAATAAATAATAGAAGGAAGAAGACAATGATATAGTTTATTTTTTCCTTTTTTTATAAAAATATAATCAGACACTAAAATCTAAAAAGAAAAGAAAAACACTCAAAATTCTAATCCTAAATTAATTAAGAAAATTCGATCTCCCCGGCAACGGCGCCAAAAACTTGTTCGAATATTTTCAATGACGTGCAAGTATACACAGTCGAAACAAGTAATATAATGATAAATCGAGTATCGTCCCACAGGGAGATGAATTTCCTATAATTAATTAAAGAAAATAAAATGAGGAGCAAAACAAAAATAACTGACTTAACTAAATCTAAGTAATAACATTAAATTAAAAACAACGTTAAAATTATAAAACTCGTTCTAGAGTCGAATTTCCTTTAACATCAATTTAATCTTCATCATATCTTACTCTTATCTTTTATTCCCTCAGATTGTCGATCTAGGATAATTATATGACATGGTGGCTCCCGCTCCTTCATGCTTCTATTATTTTGCCTCAATTTCTACCTCCCGGTGATAATTGATTAATCAACAAAATAATGCATTAAGAATTGCCTTACAATCGCATACGGTGTTGTGTATCTTCCGACCACAACGACAAACAAGTCAAAAGACTCGTCGTATGATGAATTATCAATGACTAATCTAATTAATTTCTCCCGAAATCTAATTAAACCTCATGATCTAAGATATAGGCGATCAATCTATTCTTAGCATTTAGAACATGATAATTCAAACAATTCGATTGAATAAAAGAGTAAGAGTTTGAAATAAATTCAATTAAATCATGTTAAGTTCCATTCTTCTCTAGAACGAAATAAAAGACTACTCCATAATAAAAATAGAAAATAATATAAAAAAGAAACTACTTTTTATTATGAAAGAGAAAGAAATTACAAAAACTAAAACTACTTCTTCTACTACACTCTGAAGCCAAGAGATGAGATATGATAACAACAAATGACCACCCCTTTATATAGAAGTGGAGATACAAGAATTCGAAGAGGGTGTTCACAAATCGACGTAGTCTAATTAAATATAATGTCCCTTCAAGTTTCCAGCTATTCGATTCCATTGAACACCATGAATTGTAGCCATTGGGTGGGGCCAAGTGTTATGACTAATCAAATCCAAAACTTAATTTATTCATCTTTTTCTGCATTGAAACAGCAAAATTAAGCATATCTAATAAAATATTAATTAACTAGAATATAATGAAAAATATCACTAAATTAATAATGTTTATACCCGAGAAGTACAAAATCATATTAAAAACATGGGGAAATATTATATATTTTAAACACTTAACAGTGGGTGGGGTTTTTAGGGGCAGAGACCCTAGCGGGGGCACTACAATGTGGGCGGGGTTGCGAGGGGGCGCGGTGGCGCTGGCAGGGTTGCAGGGGGGTGGAGACCTCGGCTGGGGCACGACGATGAGGGCGAGGGCCTGGGCTGGGCGGACGGGCACGGTGCTGCGGCCCAGGGCGGTGGCGGCCGGGAGGAGGGGAAGATGAGAGGTTTTTTTAAGAAAACAGATATGGACCGTCAGAATATATTCGACGGTCCAGATTGGGGCGACTTCAAGAAAATTTTTCCTGTAGTCGCCCCAGTGTATCTTTTTCTATATATATATATATATATATATGGGTAAAGTGATTGTGAGCCTGAGGCAGAAAAATTTTTCTACCCCAAGCTCACATTTGGGCCGTCTGATTACAAGGACGAACTAGATTTGTCGTTTTAAAAAAAACAAAAATCTCCTTGCCAGCGACGCTGTTCCGTGGCCTCTACCACCGCCACTAGGCCGCACTCCACCTTGACCCCGACTTGGTTGACCCCGCCCCACCACGGTTGACTCGGCCCCACTGTGGTCGCCCCCGCCTAGCTGCGGTTGCCGTCGCCATCGCCCCACCACAGTCACTGTCCCGCCGAGATTAGCCCCGCCCCGTCGGCAGTTGCCCCCCCTCGCTACTGATGCCCCTCCTCCCCGCTCCTCGACCCCGCCATCCCCGCCGCCCACGGATAGGGCGGGGGAGATCGCAGTGGGACAGTGACTGAAGCGGGAGAGGGGGCGACATCAAACGGGGCGGGGGCGATAACGGACAGGGCGGGGCCGACGCGGAGGGGGAGCGGGGCGAGGGGTGACAGCGAACGGAGTAGGGAGCGAGGGAGGGCGAGAACGGACGAGGCAGAGACGACATGGCGGGGGAGCAGGCCGGGGTGGGGCAGACGCTGCGGGGTTGAAGCAGTGGGGGAGTGGGGTGGGGCCGGCTACGGCGGGGAGGGGCAGGGTGGGATCTTTTGCTGCTCGGTCCAATCTGGCTGCCCCGTGGCCGAATTTGGCTGGTGGGTGGCTAGACAAGGCCGGTGGGGGCCAGATCTGGCTGCGGCGAGTCGCCCAAGGCCAACACGGCCGCTCGACGGCCTTGTTTTGTTTTTTTTTTAAAAATAGATCTAGGCCGTCTTTGTAATTGAACAGTCGAAATCAAAATTTAGTTTTTTTAAAAAAACAGATCTGGCCCGCCCTTATAATCGGATGACCCAGATGTGAGCGCAGGGCAGAAAATATTTTGTGCCCTAGGCTCACCTCAGCACCCCTATATATATATATATATATATATTGCTTGATGGTGGGAGAACGACAGAATGGGGTCTAATTATGGGAAAAGGAATTTTTCTTGACAATAATTAGGCTGCCCTATGATTTAGCTTTAGGTTAAAAATAAAAATTAGATTTACGTAACTCAAACTAAAAAGCCTCTACGAAAAACCGAGAATGGCCACCGGTGCAAGTAAGCGCTTCCCTGGCAAGAGGTGTGGCCTGGCAGACCAGCTCAGGGCAGCTAAATAGAGCTGCCAACTGCCACAATCAGCAAGCAGGCCATCCCAAGCCTACCAGGGCAGCAAATCTGAACAACACAAGTTCAACATAATTCATACCCCCGGGGGTGGTTGGGGCGGTGGGTAGTTCCAAGTAGGGGCAGCAAGATCTATCAACCATAGCCAAGGGGAAGCCACATCGGGCCATATCGATATTACGCTAAGCACTTATTTGAGAGAGGCAAGTGTTTACCGCTATTGTTATTGTTTACTATGAATATAGTTTTTGAATCCACTTTTTTCAATCCTATCGATATTCAAAACTCAATTTGACTTATTCGATTTGGAAAAACACTTGATTCAAACCTTAACTCAGTATTAAATGAGTCAGTGAGCTTGTATCTGCTCAATTCAGCTAGTTTAATATTTTATATGTTAATTAAGAGTTTTAGCCATATTTATCATGAGTTTCTTTATTCAAATTTAATTAAATTATAAAATATTAGTATATGATAACAATTTTAAATAAAAAGTATGAATGACTAAATTATCTTTTATGTATAGTTATGTAAAGTTGAGATATTTTAATTATAAATTTAATTTTAGTATGAATAATACAAATAAGGGTATTAATAAATACGAACCAAGCTAGTTTGAACTTGATTCGAACTCGACTCATAAGTACAATTCATACTCGAAATCAAACAAGCCAAGTTTAAATTAAGCAAAACTCAATTTGACTTGTGTGACGAATAACCCTACTCAAAGCAAAAAAAAATAGAGTAGGTAGTTGGGCATCACGTATTACGTTGCACCCTCAGAACTGTTTAGAACTGGTTTGATCTTTTAGGCCCTCAACAAGCTCTGATACCATAGTTAGGCCCTTTAGGCTCCCAAAAGGGACTTGCATTAGGTGTCACAAGCTTCTCTTAATCCAAAAACTAACTCAAAGAATAAGGCTTTCTCATTAACCTATATACAACTCACCAACGTCATCTACGACCGATGTGGGATAAACCCAACAACTCCCCTTCACACATCGGGCGTTCTGACAAACTCCCTAGATGGAACCCTTACCTAGATGGGCACCCTTACCCAGAGGGTACCCTCCCAGATTGCTGTCTGACAAACTCCCGAGACGGTACCCTCACCAGATTGCACCCACTCCCCTTAAATTGGATGGCACCCACGTGGCAAACTCCCCTCCTCTCCCCAGATTGCACCCACTCCCCTTAAATAAGACGACACTCACATGGCAAACTCCCCTCCTTAAATCATCAGGTGGAACCCATGAAGGAAATATCAGGTACCTGAATCATCAGGTGGAACCCATGAAGGAAATATCCCCCTTAAATCAGATGGCACCTACCTGGCAAACTCCCACCCATGGAGGAAACATCCCCCTTAAATTAGACGGCACCTACTTGGCAAACTCGCCTCCTCAAATCATTAGGTGGAACCCATGAAGGAAACATCAGGTACCTTTGCACCCATTCCCCTTAAATCAGACGACACGCACCTGGCAAAGTCCCCTCCTCAAATCATCAGGTGGAACCCCCATGAACCCATGAAGGAAACATTAGATACCTGAATCATTAGGTGGAACCCCCGTGAACCCACGAAGGAAACATTAGGTACCTGAATCATCATGTGGAACCCCCATGAACCCATGAAGGAAATATCAGGTACTTGAATCATCAGGTGGAACCCATGAAGGAAACATCCCCCTAAATCAAGTATCATTATGTGGAACCCATGAAGGAAACATCAGGTACCTGAATCATCAGGTGGAACCCATGAAGGAAACATCTACAATCGGTGTAAGCAAAACTAAAATCCAAGTTTAGCTCTAATACCACTTCTTGGGCTCTTTGGCCCCCCAATCAAGCATACCACTTTTTGGGCCCTTTGCCCCCTAACCAAGCTCTGATACTACTGTTGGACCTTTTGAACCCCTAAAAAGGACTTGCAATAGGTGTCATGTGCCTTTCTTAATACAAAAGTTTACTCAAGGAATAAAGCTTTTCCATTAGCCTATATGCAACTTATCCATGTATTTGTGATGCAAACCAACCATAATAACAAACAAATAACACTAGTAAGAAACATAAGAGACGGAAAAAAGAATTAACTCATAAATATATACACTAAAAGCATAAAATATCAGAAAATAAATGCAAATAGAGCCTAAATAATAATATAAAAAGTATAAATAAAAATACAGCTTAAATAAATATTTCAGATATAAGATGCATAAAATAAATTTAATTTAATGTGATCAGTTATTATCCTTTGTGCGAGCATAAACAATTTAATCAAAGGAACCAAGAATGAAATTTTTAAAAAATTTACCTTTTTTAATATATTTGGGGTCATATGGCTTTCAATAAAAGGAGCTTGGATATAATAAAATACAGCTGGGATGATGATCTGGATGGAGAGATGTCTAAACATATGTTATCCTTCTATTAAATGCTTTAATGGAAGATAATCACATGGTAAGTTAGTTGGTTGAAAACTACTTACGCTCTAGCAAGTTCAAGCACAATTGCTTCCCATCGAGATAAGCGGAGTTTGCCCATCTTGGTTTGACAAGGATATTAGGAAGTTAAGTGACACTTGTTGGTTCTTCATGTTGCAGAGGCACAGTTCTTGATGTTGCAGAAGCACACAAGATTTGTCGTGGTAATAAAGGGAGGCTTTACTGGGCCGATAGTAAAGAGGTGCACTATTGTGCTATGCTCGTGCTTTGCGAGGCCGGTTGACCCTATAAACATTCCTTAGAGCTTAATGGTAGATCTAGACCAAGTAAGCATCTTATAATCTTCGTTGTTTAGATTATATTATATCTAGTTCATTTGTAAATTCATTTCTTTCTATGCTTGTAGATACTATTTTGGCATTGACAACTACATATATCAATTAATACTAGAAAACCTAATATAATTGAGTAGGCCTTGAAACTAATACAATATAACAGGGATATAGGTAAGTACACACCATTATTCTATAATTGGAGTACGATGATAATTCTCTTATAGAGTTATTATTTTGATAACATTAAGTATTTTTTAAATACCTTAGCACAATTTTGTATTTAGTTTTATTATAAAATAAGATTTTCAGAATATATGAATAGAATGCAAATTTTTCTTGTTTCTCGGTCTAATTACATTAACTCAATGTTAATTGCAAAAGGCTTATCATAAACATGGGGGGAGTTGGTAAGGAAGTTGTTGTGCTTTAATCATGTCGTAGTCCCCATTTGGAAGCTGCTAGGAAGGTGATCAAATGATATTTAACCAACAGAGTAGGCCTAATGGTGACATCACACATGGATTAATGATAAGCTCAAGTGGACAACCTTGCCATTTTAGGCTAATTCTGAGATTAAAAGGATAAATTAGAAACATGCAACCCTAGAAAGATCCCCCCCCTAAACATGAATTAATGATGAGCTCAAGTAGATAACCTTGCCAGTTTAGGCTAATGTTAAGATGAAAAGGATGAATTAGAAACATGCAACCCAAGAAAGAACCACCACCCCCCAAGCACTCCCCCCCACCAAAAAGAACTCAATGTGTAAGTAATGATAACATATGGATCACACAAATTTTATGGGGGTAATGGATGAAGCCACTAACCTTGGATTATTATAAATATATACTTTCACTCACTTGGGAAGAACAATCGGGAGTTCCAAATTCTTCTTCTTCCAAACTTTCAAGTCTTGAGTTCTCCACTCTCTATTCTCAAAGAGTGAGAGATTCTTAAAGTTTGAGGAGAAGAAGCTGCTAAGCCAAGATGCAAGGAATCAACTCAACCAAAGACAAAAGTAGTGTTAGGGCATTGCTGAACCAGATTTGGATTTTCTCATTTCTTCTAATTGATTTCTTGATATTAATGATAATGTTTGATACTTTCATGAGGTAAATTTATTGATTTGGGATGAACAATGGATCATAATTATTATATAATATATACTTATTATCTTCCACTTCTTTATGTTTGATCAATGGTTGATTATTCTAATCGGTTCTTAATGTTTAAAAAATGTGGCCAATTTTTACATGATAAAAAGAATTGATTTTGCTATACATAGGAAAATTGATGATGACTTGGTTGTAATTTTTATGATGTTGGGATAGATATCACTTGATATCATAGAAATCCTTGTGGAAGATTAATCTTAATGCATCTCTTTATTTTCTATTATATAGACATATAGACATGTAGTAATTGGATCAATAGAGATAAGTTATAATATGTAGCGACAACCCCTTACGAATACATTCATTTTCTCGGATCTCAACCCTAATCGAAATATAAATTGGTAGAAGTGGTAAAACGGCATTGTATAGTAATTTGGTGAAGTTGAACATCTTAGATCTCTTATTTAATTGAAAGAACTTTATTATTTGATTCACAAATTGACAAAGTATAATATTTGATAGTTACCTTTTCAAGTTGATGCCCTTGCCTCGATTTACAGTCAAGTGAGAGTAGATCTTTTGATTGTTTGTTGCTATTTTTGTGTTTAATTTAATTAATTAGTTATTAATCCACTTTGAGTAAAAGTACAGTATAAATTACATTTTCTCGTGAGAACGATTTCTACTTATCACTTTATTATTTGTCTAATGCTTGCACTTGGGCGCAATAAAAAATATGCAACATATGACAAGGTATTTAACTTCCAATGTAAATGCCTGACCCAATTATAGATGGTATCAGTACAAACCCATCTATGTTGGATGGATAGTGGTATGTCAAGAAAAAAATTGACAAAATTAATTAAGGTGGGTGGAATAAAATATCCCGAAAAGGTAAGCTAGTTTCATATCTAATATTTTCCACGAATATATTAGTGGGTTGTGCTTATGATTTTTAATTTGATTAATCACTTATAAAGAGATGATTAAGCCTCTTAGTTTGCACTTATTGGGCCGAGTCTTTACGTCCAATTTATTTGAAGATCCAAATTTCAAAAAAATGACATTGAATGAGGAAAATATAAAAGACACCGGTTCCAAAAGACATAAGCTCGTGCCTATGAGAGCACTTCTATTTAGAGTTTGTTTTGGATTATATCCAAACCTCTTTAATATTTGAATTTGGATTACGTATGATTGGTTCATATTTTTATTATGGATTACGTAATATTGTAAAGAAATAGAATTGGTGTGTTGGTGAGATCTGGTCGCCACTAGCCACATCCGGTTACCGGTGGCCTTGTCTGGCCGCCCACTGGTCAAATCCGGCCACGGGGAGGCTGGACATGGCCGGTAGCGGCCGGATCGGGCTGCACGGCCAAAGATCCGGCCATGTTTGACCTCTCCACAGTCGTGTTTGACTAGTGGGCTGCCAGACAAGGCCACCGATAGTCGGATGTGGCCAAGGATTCAACCAGTTTTTCTTTTTGCTCCGCGTCGGATCTAGTTGCTGCCGGCCAGGTCTGGCCACCGTAGGGCCTTCCCCTGGCCAGATTTAGTCAGGGGACGGCTCGTGGCGGCGGCCAGATCTCACCGTGCAATAAAAAAACCGTCCCACCGTGACCGTAGCTGATCCACCCTCCCTCGCCGTAGACACCCCTGCCTCGCTGCAGACGCCCTTGCCATCTGTTGTGGCCACAGCGGGACGACCGGGTTGAGGGGAAGCGGGGAGGAGGGGTGGCTGTAACGGGGGAGGGGAAGTGTGGGGTAGACGAGGGGCCGGGTCGAGGTAGAGTAGGGAGGGGTGGCGGCCGTGGTGGGATGGCAGGGAGGTGGCCACTATCAACATCATTAGGGGAGTTTTTTTTATTTTAAATAATAGATCTGGGTCATTTTTATAATCGGATGGCCTGGAATAAGCTCGGGCCAAGAAAACAAATTCACATTTTACCCGAATATATATATATATATATATATATATATATATATAGAGAGAGAGAGAGAGAGAGAGAGAGAGAGAGAGAGAGAGAGAAAGACTGTTGTGCGCTGCATCAAAATGCAACGCACAACAGCGCATTTGATTGTGGGCCGTTGGATGAAAATCCAACGGCCCACAATCAAAATCCTTCCCCCCCTCCCTCCCTCCCGCCGTCGTCCCGCCGTCCGCCCCAGCCCGGAGCTTTCCTGGTGGTCGCCCCCGCCCCCGACCCGGACCTTCCCCGCCGGTCGCCCTCGCCCCCCCGTAGTCGCGGTCGCCCACCCCCCGGCCCCGCTCGCAGCCGCTGGCCCATCCCCTGCCCCGCCCGCGCCGCCACCTCCCCGCCCCCCGTCCCCCGCCCCCGCTCGCAGCCGCCGCCCCACCCTCGCGATCGCCCTCACCCACCCCGCCGCGCCGATCGCCCCCCGCCCCCCCGCGTCGGCCGGCGACGAGGTCGCCGTCGGTGGGGTGGCGCAGTAAAACAGAGGGGGGCGGAAGAAACAGGGGAGGGTACTAGCGTAATAAAAATTTTACTCGGTCACGACTCGAGTCAAGTTTTTATTACGAAATAAATTTTTAAAAAATAAATTAATTTCATAATAAAAACTTGACTTGGGCCCGATTCGAGTCAATATGACGAATTAAATTTAAAAAATAAAAAAATAATTTTGTAATTCTCCACGGGACCGAGTCAAGTTTTTATTACAAAATAAATTAAAAATAATAAAATAATTTCGTAATAATAACTTCACTCTATCCTAATGCGAGTCAATATTACGAAACTAATTTTTAAAAAAATAAAATAATTATGTAATAAAAACTTCATTCGATCCCTATTCGAGTCAAGTTTTTATTACAAAATAAATTAAAAAAATAAAATATTTTCGTAATAAAATCTTAACTCTATCTCGACTTGAGTCAATATTACGAAATAATTTTTTTAAAAAATAATTTTGTAATAAAAACTTAACTCGAGTTGGGACAGAGTCGTATAACGAAATAATTTTTTAAAAAATAAAATAATTTCATAATAAAAACTTGATTCGATCCCGTGGGACTCGAGTCAATATGACAAAATTAGTTTATTTTTTAAAAAATTATTTTGTAATATTGACTCGAGTGGGGATCGAGTTAAATTTTTATTATAAAATTATTTTATTTTTCAGTATTTATTTTGTAATAAAAATTTGACTCGATCTCGACTCGAGTCAATAATATGAAAAAAAATTTTTAAAATATAAAATAAATTTGTAATAAAATCTTGACTCGATCTCGACTCGAGTCAATAGTATGAAATAATTTTTTAAAAAAATAATAATTTTGTAATAAAATCTTGACTCGATTTCGATTCGAGTCAATCGTATAAAATAATTTATTTTTTAAAAAAATTATTTCGTAATTACAATTTTACTCGTTCTTGACTCGTGTCAATTGTACAAAATAATTTTTTTAAAAAAATAAAATAATTTATTAATAAAAATTTGATTCGATCTGGACTTGAGTCAATAGAATGAAATAATTTTTTGTACAAAATTACTCGAGTCGGCTGGGGCAGGGCAGGGGCCCTGGGACAGGGTGCGGTAGGGGGGCGGCGCACCGGGGCTCGAGGCAAGTTAATAAAAAAATGTCTCGGTCTCGACTCGAGTAAAGTAAATAAATAATTGACTCCGTTTCGACTCGACTTAATTAAAATTGACCCGATATCGACTCGAGGCTGTTAATAAAAAAATAACTCGGTCTCGATTGTAGTTAATATTCTTATAATATTTAAGTAAATCAGAAACAAGACCCAGTGGATCCATCTTATATAACTTTCTTGTACATGATGAATACAAGTACAAACTTACAAGTTACAAAAGTGTGAAATTTGATTAAAGCAAATAACAATTCATGGTAACAAGTTACAAATTCGGAGCTATCATAGTCGTTCTGCATCACTGCTTTGACAATCGCCATCACTGCGCCGACGCCCCTGAATAGACTCCATGACTCCACTTTCAGATGGAACAATTTTTTGCCTATATATTTAAAAACAAAACATGGAAAATAATCAAAATATATATATATATAACAAACATCAAAAGAAGGGTTGATTAGGCAACATTACTGTGATACAATTGCAGGGCAAGTGCGTTTATCATGCCCAATTCCCCATTGATTACACCCATGGCATAGCCTATCTTTTCTCAAAGGGTCCACTGCAAGTTCTTTACCACTCTTCCATCTTTTACCACTTCCTTTTGTCTTTGATTGTGCAGGTGGATGGACTTGTATTCCATGATGTAGTTGTATTCCATGATGCCGATCATCTACCACATCTTCTACCAATTTTTCTATCTCCAACAATTTTTGCTTGGCGAGTTCAAACTTTTCAGATGACGAATATGCCTTTTTGGCCCATCGATTAAATATACAGTGCAATTCTCCCCAATTTGAGAATAACGTTTTGTGACAATCACCATGAAGTTCCACTCCCTCACTATCAAAAACAACTTCCTTTGCTATGTCAATTGTCCATCTCTTCAAGATATACATTTCAGGAAAAATATCCCCCTCATTCAATCTAAGTACATATAGCAAATGTCTACATGGAAAACCTTCACTTTCTAAAAGCCGACAACTACATGTGCATCTCCTATTAGCTCCTTTGTAAGTAACATGTGCAACCAAGCCTTTATTATTTCTACAACATGTTACATCATACTATTCAACATCCTCCCCATCTAATTTCTTATGAGATGAGCAACAAACCATACTGTATTGTAGTTCTTCTTGAAACTTATAAAACACTTTTCGAGTATAAACCTTTGCCATCGTACATTCCATATTGAATGGGGTGACCAATTTAGGGCTTTTATATGAATTTTCATATGCTTCTTTTGCCTCGTTCAATCTCTGTCTTTTGATAGCTCTCTCATATCTATGTATAAACTCAATGAGGCTATTTTTTTTGTTCACATACTTTGAGTAAAATGAGTTTTGAGATTCACTTCGTTGTGAACTTCTTATACCAGCTAAAAATATACCTTTACTATACACAGGCACCCAAGCATGACAAATTGCATATATGGATTTCAACCACTCATTTCCCTCTATGCAATTGTCTTTCATTAGTTCAATCCATTGTGATTCAAAGATTTCTTCGTTTTCCGCCCCATAAATTAAACTGTGAAATGGCTCATAAAACTCCTTCCTGTGAGCAATTGCACCTAATTTTTCAGTCTCCTTCTTAAGGATATGCCAAATGCAAAGACGATGATATGTTGAAGGAAATATCAATTTAATTGCTTTATCCATTGCCGGATCTTGGTCAGTAACAATTGCCCCGGGATGCCTTCCATCCATGCATTTTAAAAATGTTTCAAAAAGCCACACAAACGATTCTGTCTTCTCATTACACAAAAATGCACATCCAAATGTAATTGTTTGCCTGTGATGGTTTACGCCGGTGAATGGGGCAAAAACAAGTGAATATTTATTTGTATTATATGTTGTATCAAAAATGATCACATCTGAGAAAAGCTGATAATTTTTTCTTGCAATTCCATCCGCCCAAAAACAATGCTTTAATCTTCCCTCATCATCTACTTCATAGCAATAAAAAAAGGAGTCATTCATCTTTTTCATTTCCTCGAAATGTTCCATCAATAATTGGGCATCAATTTCCTTTATCTCTTTTTTATATTTTGTCTGCACATTTCTAATATCTTTCTCTGTACAACCAATATTTTCTGTCCCACCTGCTTCAATTTCTAGCACAGACATTAGTTGAGAAGTTTTTATGTTAGCCTCTCCGAATTGGTCAATCAAATTTCGGTGCACACTTGTAACATGCCTATGTGACCTGAGAAATTGAATTTTTGATGGTGTAAGGAGTGCATGACTATGTCCTTCTTCGAAATACATGACATTCCATGTGCCCTCTTTATTCTTAGTTACCCTGATGCGTGCTTGACAACCTTCTCTTATTATAGGATGAGTTCTCTTTTTTCCTTTGTCAGGTATTTCTCTTTTCACTCATCTTCTTTGAAATGACCTTCTTTAGAACACACGAATACTTGCGACCATAACTCTTTTGTTCTCCTATGATAATTTGTACTATGTTTACGTATACCAAAACCGGCCATTTTTGAATATCTGCTATATGAATCGAGTGCATCGTCCAAACAATCAAATTGCATTCCAACCTTCGGTTTGAACTCATCTTCTACAATAGGATAAATTGTTGTAATATTTTTGCCTATTTCTTCTTCCTCATATGCTTTATCTTGAAGCTTGTCCATTCTTAAAAAAATATAAAATTTATAAAAACTAAGAATATTTTCAATTAAAATAAATGTAGTAAACATGCTTCAGTTAAGTCAAAGGATTTTTAAAGGCTTAACTCTAACCTGATTCTCGTATTCCGAAAGATGTATTTTTCGCGACCTCAACTCACTGTGACCTGAAAAATATAAATTTAGCGTCAAATATAAATATATGCCACGGAAGCCCGTTGTAAAAAATTAAATGTAAGGTTAAAAACTAGAACACTCACGCGCGACCGAGTCAATTTTTTTGTGACTTGAGTCGGGACGACGACAGCGGGTGATTGCAGGGCCGTGATTGAGGTCGTCGGAGGTGCGGCAAGGGGGCCGCGGGCGGAAGGGGGTGTAGGGCTGCGAGGGGCGGGGCAAGGGGCAGTGGGGGCGCGGGCGGATGGGGGCGCAGGGTGGCGAGGGGTGGGGCAAGGGGCAGTGGGGGGCGCGACAAGTTTGGGAAGGGCAGGGGAGGGAGGGGTGGCAGGGGCGGCAGGTGTGGGAAGGAGGGTGGCGGGGGCGGGGGGCCGGGGGGTCGGGGGGCGGCGAGAGGGTGGGGGGCAGGGGCCGGGTGACGGCAGCGGGGGTGGGGGCAGGGTGCGGCAGGTGTGGGGAGGTAGGGGAGGGAGAGGCGGCACGTGGCGGGAGGCGAGGCAGGGCGCTGGGGCCAGGGGATGGCGAGGGGGAGGGAAGGGGGCCTGAGCCGGTGGGGGGCAGGGGACGGCAGACGGCGGCGGGGGCAGGGGTGGGCTGCGGCCGGTGTGGGGAGACAGGGGAGGGAGGGGCGGCACGAGGCGGGATGCGGGGTAGGGCGCGGGGGCCGGGGGTGGCGATGGGGGGGCAGGGGCCTTCGGGGCGGGGGAGGGGTTGCCTGTGGCGGCAGGGGCGGGGTAGGGGTGGCGGGTTTGGGGAGGGAAGGCAGGGGGCAGGGGGTGGGAGACGGCGGGGGCGATGGGCGGGGTGGGGGCGATAGGGGTGGGGGCGACGGGGGCGGCAGGTTGGGGAGGGGTCGGTGGCTGGGGGCCTCGATGTGGCCAGCGGGGTTCGAAGAGGGGCGGGGATGGGCGAGAGGGGTGGTGGGCCGGGAGAGGCGGCCAGGGATGGGCAAGAGGAGATGGTCGGCGGGGATGGGCGAGGCGGTGATTTTATAGGACGACGACTGCGGGAAAGGGGCGTGGGAAGACGCCGGCGGGAACGAAGCGCGCCAAACCTCGTTGACGGGGGGGGGTGTAAATTTAATCTGGGCCGCCGGATTTGGATCCGACCGACCAGGCAAAAAACGCTGCTGATACCCATCAAGTCCATTGCAACAGCAGGACCCGTGTGCAAGAGATGGAACCGTTTGTTCCACAACCTCCACCTCCACCCCCTTGTGCTTGACCTTGGCCAACAGTTCTCGTCAGGAATATCCATTTACGAGTTGCTGGGATCAGTTGAATTGTGTCTTCGGCTCCTCCGAGGCAGCAAGTTGAAAGGTTTTAAGCTTGTCTTCTGTCCATCCATTGATCATATGTCAGACCTTAGCAGCTGCTTGCAACGCTTGGTTGAGAAAGATGTTGAGGAGCTTGAGCTAGATTTTTGTCTTGACTATGGGCCTGTCATGATCCGAGACGAGTTCTATGAAGCAGAGAAGAAGAGATTCAAGCTGCCATCATGTCTCTTTGGAAGCAAGACGATTACCCATTTCAGGTTGAGTCGTTCTGAGTTCACAATCCCCTCGGATTTTTCCGGTTTCACCTTGCTTACAGAGCTGCGCCTAGTCAACGTGAACATTACCGATGAAATGCTTGAGAGAATGGTTGCCACCTGCCCATCTATGGAGATACCTTACTTGATGGGTTGCAGTCAACTAAACAATGTTAGCATTTGTGGTACAAGTTTGCAGCTCAAGTCATTGGATATCATGGATGTGTACGCTGCAGAGTTGGAGATAGATGCTCCTAATCTCCGGACATTCCATTTTAATGGTGACTCTGACTTCAACATCGTCAATGTTTCTTCTTTAGGGGATACCATTGTCTGTGCTGTTCCTTCAGACATTTACAGTTATAGCTCTAACTGGTTCGACATCTTGTACAAGTTCGGGCATGTTGAGGTTCTCACTTTGTGTGGCAAGATCATCGAGGTAAGTTGATTTCTTCAATTTTTTCTTCTTTATATGTTTGATACACTCTATACACCTAATGTTAGATTTTTGATGTAGGACATGTTTTGTGAGGAGGATATTGGACGTGAAATACCACCGATAGAATTTGGCAACCTCTACGAACTGCAAATACTACTTTTTGAAGGATTGCAAGATGATTTGCATATTGGGTTTTATCATTTCTTTAGACATTGCATTTTTCCTTCCCTAGAGAAGCTTTTCATTGAGGTTTGGCACTTGTGTCTAAAGCATTAAAATGACCAATGCTTTTTCTATCCTATTGTCAATCACTGACATTATCGGACTCTTGCAGCTTGAACCGCTTCGTCTCAATCACCCTATGGCTGAAGGCACATGTGAATCGGACCCTCCTGATCAAGTGTTGTACAATCTTAGGATTGTGAAGATAAATGGTTTTCATGGTTATAGGAATGAGATCATGTTAATAGAGTTTTTTCTGCAAAGAGCTGTTGCTCTTGATTTCTTGGTTTTGGTTGCTCCTGCCCACGATGCAAACAGCACAGCATCACTTCAGACTTGCTTAAGCTCTGTTATTGAGCAATTGCTGCACTTTCCCAAGGCCTTCTCAGAAGCTCAGATTTTGCAATATGATTACAACAAAGATGATAACTTTGCCCCAACGCATACAAAGTCTCAATATGGTCCATATTACATAAAACTACCAGTTTGTATTCACAGTCAGCTGTTTTGAAGTCTAGATATGTTTATTGTTCATCTGAGATTTAGGTATGATTAGTTTTTTGTGGATGAATATTGAATACCAAGAACTGCTCTTTTAGTTTCCCTATTGTGGGTGTACCAAAATGCTTCTGAAAGCAAGGAAAACTGTTAGCATTGTGATCAACCACATGTAGGATTATCAGTTCATCTGAATTTTGGAATGGCAAACAACACAAATAAGTCTTGTAAGCATAGGATGAGTTTATATATGTACAAACATGTAGGAAAACAAAATTTAGGTCCCGAGAAAAACTACTTCGGCAAATTGACTCGCTCTTGGAAAGCTCATGATCTGCTTTCTGAGTGTTTTCACCATCTCCGATGTGTCAGACCAGAAATCGAATGGGGCTGTGGTGCATATAGTCAGTTTTTCCAGGGACCTTGTGTTTTTAAGCACTAACTTGACAAAATTGATTTCTTGGTGAAATTCGCTGATGAAGTGCATAATTCCCCCTTCATCGAAAAGATCAATATCATAGATTTCACCTGTTCCTAGTAGCCCATATATCCTGACAGTTTTTAGACAATGCAACAAGCGAGAAAAACAAAGCTCCAACCATTTCAGATATTGCTTTACATTCACATAATCCTCCTGTAAAATGTTGTCATCAGTTTGAAAGAACATAAAAATCCATTCTAAACACCAAATAAGAAGCATATTCTAAAATGGAAAATATACAAAACAAGAAGAGATCTCAGCTACATAGTCTAGCAAGATACCTCATCATCCAGCCAGTTGTTAATGTCAAACGCCAACTTGTTGCCAATTCTTAATATCAGAGTGTCAAGCTCACAGCAGCTTTTGAGCAGGTGGACAAGCCCAGGAAGCTCAAAGGGTGTCATTCCTATGTTCACTTCTAGACATTTAGTAGCAAGAA
Source organism: Piper betle (assembly GCA_033002965.1). Taxonomy (NCBI): domain Eukaryota; kingdom Viridiplantae; phylum Streptophyta; class Magnoliopsida; order Piperales; family Piperaceae; genus Piper; species Piper betle. Next base: position 73,852 of record JAURVB010014266.1, on the reverse strand, counting down.
CTGGAGCATCCAAGCATTTCAGCTCCCTTATTGTCATAACCTGAAGAAGATAAAATTTTTAGGTTTTTTTACACTTGTACTAATGTTTCTTTTACACTTGTACTAATGTTAAAGCAGATGTATAACAATATGCATTTCAAGGTTGAGAATCTGACTAGCTGTGAAATAAAAAAATAAAAGAAAATGGGAACCAGGGTAAACATGTCTTCACCTGAATACACCAGCTGCAAAGATGAATGTGTTTAACATGTGAAAGACTCTCAAGAAGCTTCTTCAGACCATCTGTATCGCAATAATCCGAAGCATACCCTAGTTGATAAACACCAAATGCTTCAAAGTCAATGCTGACCTTCTCCAGAGATGACAGCTTTTTGACTTTGTAGTCTCCCCTTGGGCAATTCCCTTTGAGATCCAAGCAAATAAGCATTGGTGCATTAATTTCAATAGGAGCATTTGATCCATCCATGTAGAAAACATCCTCTACCCTTATCTTTTTGAGCCTTTGATCTGTTTTGATAGTTATTCCACATGCCCTATTGCAGTCTGATATATCCAAGTTTTCAAGTAGTGGGCAACCAGAAAGTAATACTTTAAGCACATCACTTGTTATCAGCATCTGGTTGAGTCTCAACGTGGTAAGGGATCTCAAAGAAACAGAAGTCGGAAACTTGATTTGACAAAATTTCAGTGTCAAACACACAAGGTTATCAGAAGAAAAGATGCAGCGTGGCAGCTGGTATAATTGAATAAACTCAGAATCAAAATCTTCATGGCACGGGTTCTCAGCAAGGAAATCAAGATAGAGTTCTTCCACTTTATGCCTCAATGCAAACCGGATCCATGAAGTGACTTGACGGGCATGGCAATACTCATACCGAATGGATATACAGAAATTTTCAACTTTGACACCTTCATGTGCCACTAGAGAGCAGTTTATGAACTCGAAAACATCTATTGCACTTCCCCTATCCTCTTCAAAATCGGAACTATCACTTCCCATCATCTCTTTTCTAAAATCCAAGTAAGGTGACACCATCCACAACGTCCTCCACTTCTTTGATAGAACACATGTCCTGATCTGATCTCGTACATGTAAATGGGAAAGTATCTGAAGCAATATTGCATCTGGCAAAGCAGATATCAGATCATTTCCTTCCATGGTTCTCACTTCACAACCACCAACCTATGATCAGCTGTGAACAACACTTGAAATTCGTGGTGAAGAAAGCTAAGGTAAACAACATATAGTAAGCTACTAATAGGATCAAGGTAACAGCGTAAAGAAAATTAAAGATAAGCAATAAGTAGAACATAGTTTTCATAGCAAAGTACGATGACCCATCTCATAAAAAATGCGGAAACACATCAGATCGTCCTTTATTTCATGTTAGGCTTAAGAATGGAAGAACTGAAGTAGAAAGAATTGTGACCCAACCTGCAAAGTTGAACCAATAACATCAGAGAGACGGGGAGATGGATCAAGGTAGTGAAATTTGGGCAAGGTAGATAATAATAACTTCTTGACTTGACCCATAATGCCGTGTTGACCAACCCACCTTTTATTATTAACTTTTTCCGAGTGAAAAAACAGGTTCGTACGTACATGGGTGGCAATGGACATGTTTTTCTGTCCATTTCATGTCCGACAGCACGGAGCATAGACATGGATACGGCATATTTTTTTGTCTAAATGATAATTAGACATGGCAGAGAATACATGCATGCCGTGTCCGCTCTATATCCGTTAACAATCAATCAAGAAAATAACTGTACGAAAGATTTGCTAAAAATTTTATTATATTTGCTACTAATCATGTGCATCACTTCCAGGTTTTGGATGATTTGCTGAGTTTTGCAATTGATGTGTAAAAAATCCTATTAATTGCTAGCTAAAAATTTTATTATATTTCCTACTAATCATGTGCATCACTTCCAGGTTTTGGATGATTTGCTTAGTTTTGTATTTGATATGTGTAAAAATTCCTATCAATTGTTAGGCTTTTTAGGTCCCCAACAAAGACTTATCATTAGGTGTCACAGGGCTCTCTTAATTCTAAAAGCTAGTTCAGGGAATAAAATTTTCTCATTAGATTATATACAAGTTACCAACACTATCTACAACTCATACTGGGATAAACCCAACAACTCCCCAACACCCTCCACGACCAATGTGGGATAAACCTAACAACTCCCCTTCACACATCAGACGATCCCAAAATCATCAGTGAAACCCATAAAGGAAATTTCTACAATCGGCGTAGGCTTCATCAGATGAGCACCCACTTGGCAAACTCTCCTTAAACCATCAAGTAGAAACCCATGAAGGAAACTTCCACAATCGGCATTTCGGTGTTGGCAAACACTAAAATCCAACTTGTTCTGGTAAACTCCCCTTAAATCAATAGGTGGAATCTATGAAGGAAACTTCCACATCCCTTTAAATCATTAGGTGGAATCTATGAAGGAAATTTCCACACCTCTTTAAATCATCAGGTGGATCCTATGAAGGAAACTTCCACAATCGACATTTCGGCGTTGGCAAATACCAAATTCAACTTAATTCTGATACCATTATTAGGCTTTTTGGGCCTTCGGCATTAGCAAACACTAAATCCAACTTGGTTTTGATACCACTATTAGGCCCAACCTAAAAGATACTTGTCATAGGTATCGGCATTTCGGCATTGGCAAACACCAAATCCAACTGGCAAATACTAAATCTAACTTGGTTCTGATACCACTGTTTGGCCCTTCGGGACTTTCGGCATTGGCAAATACCAAATCTAACTTGGTTCTGATACTACTGTTAGGCTCAAACCAAAAGAGACTTGTCATAGGTAATCATCAGGTAGACCCATGAAGGGCCTTCGGCGCTGGCAAACACCAAATCCAAGTTGGTTTTGATACCACTGTTAGGCCTAACCTAAAAGAAACTTGTCATAAGTATCGGCATTTCAGTGTTGGCAAACACTAAATCCAACTTGGTCCTGATACCACTATTAGGCCCTTTGGGCTTTCAGCGTTGGCAAATACCAAATCCAATTTGGTTCTTATACCACTGTTAGGCCCAACCCAAAAGAGTCTTGTCATAGGTAATCATCAGGTAGAACCCATGAAAGAAACTTCCAGACCCCTCACACCCCATAAATCATAACCCATGAATAAAACCTCCACAATTAGTATTTCGGCGTTGGCAGATACCAAATCTAACTTGGTTACCATAGGTGTCACGGAACACCAAATCTAACTTGGATTTGATCATAGGTGTCGTAGAACACCAAATCCAACTTGGATCTAATACCACTGTTATGCCCTATGCCCTTTGGGCCCCAAAAGAAACTTGTCATAGGTATTATGGACATCTTTTAATTTAAAAGCTAGCCTTTTAAGCCTCTAAAAGAGACTTTTCATAAGTATTACGAGTCTCTCTTAATCTAAAAACTAGCTTAGGTAATGAGACTTTCTCATTAGCTTATATACAAGCTACCAACACCCTTTACGATCGATGTGAGCATAAACCCTAATATTAATAAAGTCAATACGAATGTAAGAAAATTTCTATTAATAACCTATGATTCTATATTTATTAAAATATTTTTTTACTTTATTATTTACTAATACGTCTATCAAGCTGTTTGTACATAATGGATGGACATGGCATTGATAAAGAATATTCAAGTGGAAATTGATGGACATGACATTTGATATTTGTTAAATGAATAGCATAGTGTTGAAAACTCTTAAGCCATGTCCGTGCCGACCTTTATCGAATATTAATAGCTATATTTTCAATCAAAGAACATGTTTTCTAATAAAAAGTGAATTTTTAAAGATGAACTCAAATGCCTTTTTGACTTCTCCACCTCCACGTAAAACCAGTGGCAGGGCTCTAAAAGAAAAGAATAAAAATCACCTACACCACTTCCTTTTTACACAAATGACCACTTAAACCCTTATTTTTTAAAAAACGTATTATTGTCCTAAGGCCTTGCAACGCAGCCGCCAATGAGCTCGCGGGAAGGAATACGATGGCGGCGACAAGGAGGACGAGATGAAGATGGGGGTGGTCGGTTAGAACTCTAGATGTAGCGGACCTTGTAGATACTTGCAGATGTGTTTGCATGTGTCCATTATTTTTGGCGAACCGTCCATAAAGTTGTCTGTTGTTGGTTCTGACAGACTTTATTGAAATACAGACACACAGAGGATACAAACGTCTACATATTTTGGACAAAGGCTGGGGACAGGCAAGTGGCATTGTATTCTTAAAAATCTCAACGGAAAAAAAGAGCTTTTCTACTAGGAAAGTGAACGTTTTTTTTAATTATTGTTTGATGATGGGACTTGGGAGAACGACTGAATGGGGGCTAATTACCAGGGAGAAAAATTTTTCTTGATAGCAACTAGGTTGCCCCGTGATTTAGCTTTATGTTAATATAATAAAAAATAGATTGATCTATAGTTGTAAAAATTAGAATCGGACATTAAATCGAATTTGAAAGGAGTCATTAGAACAATTTATTAAAAATTGAATAAAAATCGGTTCACTTAAAGTGGTCAAAATCGATTAATGATCATCTTCCCCTGTCCCTTATATTATTTTAGAGTAAATTATTAAACTATAATTAGATATATTTTATTTTATTATGTTTTGTTATATTTTATTTTATATTTTTATAATTTATTTTATTATCATTGACTTGAGTAAGGAGTAAATTAATTTTTATTACATAAACTATCCCCTCATTCTTTTCCCATCCTTTGCCCTAACCCCCCACCCCCCCAATCAGCCCCACGCTGCCAGCCTCTTCACTAAGCCTCACCCCACCCTGCCCTGTCTCTCCCTCCCCGCCCTATCTCCCCTTGCAAGAATTGGCTAATTCTTGCGGTTGTCGACTTGGGCAGAGAATTGGGTCGAATCGGCTTGAATCAGCCGATTTTTTATCTAATTTTTTGCCTAAATGATCTACTATTATTTTGACTTGGTTATGTATCTAACCGAATAAAATTAGCTGATTCCACTTAGAATTGGTTGATTTTTACACCTATAAATTAACCTAAGTCAAACTAATTCAAATTTAAAGATTTAATACAAATAAATATGGCCACTACTGCAAGTGAATGCTTCCCGGACAAGACGTGTCGCCTAGCTTAGGGCAACCAAATACGGTTGCTACAGGCTCACAAGCTTCTAACGGTTAGCAAACAGGCCATCCCGGGCCTCGGGGTAGCAGATCTAAACAACACAACTTTAATATATAATTCACACTCCATGGGGTAGTTAGTTCCAGATAGAGCAGCCAAACCTAATAGCCATAGCCAAAATGTCCCCAAATTAGGCTGAATCTATATTACGCTATGCGCTTATTTAGCACATTTGAGGAAGATAAGTGTTTATTGCTATTGTTATTGTTTATTGTTACTTAGTTTAATGAATCTACTTTTTTCAATCCTAAGGCTATTCAAAACTCGATTAAAATTGATTTAGCTTGTATTCAACTCGAACAAAACTCGGTTCGAACCTTAACTCATCATTAAATGAGTAAGGCTTGAGCTTGTATGAGCTCAACTTGGCTCAAATTAAAATTCTATATATTTTATATAAGGACTAAGATTTTTGGCTATATTTATCTTGAGTTTCTTTATACAAATTAAATTAAATTATAAAATATCTATGATAATAATTTTAGATAAAAGTATGCATGATTAAATTATCTTTTATATATAATTATGCTAAAGTTGAGATATTTTAATAATAAATTAAATTTTAGTATGAATTATATAAAGAAGAGTATTAGTAATAAAAACTAGCTCGAACTCGACTTGAACTCGAAGCAACTCAAGTACTTATTAGCTCTATTTAAGCTTGAAAGCAAACAAGCAAAGTTTGAGTTGAGCAAAACTTTACTTGACTTGAAATACCATGTATCAAACCCTACTCAAACCCAAAAGAAGCATAGAGTAGTTGAATACCGTGTATCAAACCCAAAGAAGTACGAAATAGTTGGGCACCATGTATCACGGTGCAATCATGCTATGGCGTTGCTGTAACACCTCAAAACTAATTCATACTAAATGTTACGATCAATCTGAGTTACAATTTAAATTGATTAACATAGTAAATTAAAACAACAAGCAACCAAACTAAACCTCCTGAGGCGTCGTAAGACAAAACATAACCTTGAAATACGCAACCAAATATATATGCAAGCAAACAGGAAGTGAATGGGTGCATGCATAGCCTTAGACGAAAACATCCATGTATTTGTGATGCAAGCCAACCATAATAAAAAAACAAATAACACTAGTAAGTAACATAAGAGTGTAATGACCTTAATTTTAACGTGAATAAACTATATTAAGGCCATTACTAGCGTCATCATCTTAACGTGCATGTATAACGTAATTAATATATAATTATAGGCCAATTGATCACAATTCAACAATATCACTAACATATAAGTCTTAATGTTCATAAAATATACTGCTAATAAAATAACCGTTTCAATAGAGGTCCACAAATAAAAACTAAAGCAATAATAAAATTAAGAATAATGCTGAGCGTTTCCTTCCCATCGTTCTTGTGCTCCAGTATCTGCGTATATGCAAATATGTCTGCTCAGTATCACATAAAAGGTATTGAATCCACTACTTACATATATAGTAAACATTAATATGCAAATAAGATTAATTTTGATCGATTTAACACGATAAAACTTGACTATTCATGATTAAAAAAATAATATTTAAACATTAATAACTAACATGAACATATATAGCAATTCACTTAAAGTAAACAAGATAATTTAATAGCTTGATTATCCATCCTTGACACTTAATTAAATTCCACCATTGTGATTAACTAATTAATTTGGTAGTTTTTAACTTAAACTTTTGAAAAATCATATGACAAAGTTTATTAAATTATAAAGAAAATATTAAGCTAAATACTTTTCTAAGTAACTAGTTAGTCTTGGTAAATATCTGTTGATCTCTAGAGATCGACTCCTTGAGGCTTATTAAAACTAAGTGAAAATTAACTTAGTTCCTTCGTCAACAAAGGTTGACTTCACTAAGAACAATTGAACTAGCACTTGGCCTTTTGATCTCTAGGGTCTTGCTTTAATAGCTTAAAATATAGTATGTCAAGAAAACTACGATATTAGTTATAAACCACTGGTGTGCATAGGTACATTAGATGTCAAAATGTCAGGTCTATTCTAGATAAGTTTTTGCAGCTAGGTGCGTTATTGTGATTAGCATCTAACTTCTTCAGAAGAGTGGTAGTGATCCACAAAACCCACATGATAAACTACAAGTAATCACATGCATTGTCAAGATAGTGACCTGGGGTGCTAGGTAACAGTCCTTGCTTAAGGGAGATGCGCTGTACCATTTGGTATAACACGTCTCTTGAACCGGTTAAATTGGCATACCTTGGTACGTGTAGAAAAACTAGAAAACTAGTGCCTAGGAACTTATATTATATAAAACATACTACATGTTGATTTAACATAGCCTAAGAGGATTAAATATATGATTAATCACATAAAGCAAAGGATTATAAAACTCCTCAAATAACGACTAAACACAAACCTGATCAGCTTGCTAACAAGCTTCGAGTCTCAGCTACCCGAACTACTATTACTCTGGATGATAATTAACATGTATTAAAATCCAGACTAGTCTATCCATGTCTATATGCTATGACAAGACATGCATGATGATTACAATTACATTCAAAACATTACAACATCATACAATTATCATATAGTGGTTACATAATCATAAACATAATATACATTGATCATCTTAATCAAATAAACATGAAAGTCAACTTAGAGCATGAGTGCCACAACATTGAACCTAAGCGATTTTGTAAAGGATTTTTCAATAAGTTAGGGCCACAACGTTCAAACCAGAGAGTTTGAGCATCGTGGCATTGGACCACACATTTTCTTCCCAAGTGAAGGCCGCGATGCTTCTAGCTCCTGCTGCAAAAGCCACGGTGCTAGAGCACGTCTTCTTCACTTTCCTATTCCCAGTACTGCGGCGCTGGTGGTAGGGACCCGGATTTGCTTATCTTTTTCGTTTTAGTTCCTTTTTTTATCAAACAAAAATAAGATTTTCATACTCTCTAAATATTAAAACAAAGGTGGTAGTAGGTTTTTAATCTAACTTTATTTAACTTTCTTTTTCATGATTATAAATTTAGAGATAACATGAAAAGCAAAAGTGAACATGTTCTAAACTTGTTTTTAACAACTTGATTTTAGATCTTAGTTAAAACATTAGATTTACATGTAAAACTTATACAAACATAGAACATGAAAACAAGCACAAAACATGAAAACAAACATGCAGATATCATACAACATCAAACAAAACATGAAACATAACCATGATGCATGAATCTACACTAATTACATCTTTTAGTTGAGATTTCTACCTCTTCTTTGGTAAAAAGTCAAGAACTTCTTATAACACCCCACATCCGGTTCGCTATTAAATCGACTTGGAAGTGTTATGGGAGACCAAATCGATTCTCAAATTTAATTAAATTGGTCGACCCGAACCTAAGCGGAAAAGATATACTCTAAGCATCATAAGATGAGAAGAATACCACTATGAATGTACGAAATACACAACCTAGCCAGACACTACATAAATGATATAACAACAGAAAAATTCACACTCCAATCAATTCAATATGATAAAAATTTTATAAATAAACAAACATAGTGCCCCCCCCTAAAAGCACTATTCGTGAAATCGGCCGATTCCACTGAGAATCAGCCGATTTAAATTGGCTTGGGAGCGATCTGAGCCGATTTAGGCCTCGAATCGGTCGAAGCTAAATCGGGCTCAGAATCGGTCGATTCACCCCAATTCCGATCGATTCAAAACCGATTCGGAATCGGGGTGAATCGGATTTTATAGGTAAATTACTAAAATGCCTTAGGTATGATATTAAATATATTATTTAAGCATGGGTAAAATTGGAATTTACATTTTAAAAACCTAAAATAACCCGTTTCCTCCCCTCCGCCGCCGCCGACCTCGCTCTCCGCTGCCGCCGCTGACCTCACCTCTGCCCTCCGACATCGCATCTGCCACCGCCTGCCGACCTCGCCTCGCCCTCCGACCTCGCCTCCACCCTTCGACCTTGCCCATCCGTCGCCGACCTCACCCGTCCGCCCCTGCCCTCCGACCTCGCCCTCAGCCCTCCGACCTTGCCCATCCGCCACCGACCTCGCCCAGCCGCCCCGTCCTGCGACCTCGCCTCAGCCCTCCAACCTCGCCCTTCCGCCGCCGACCACGCCCATCTGCCCCCACCCTCCGACCTTGCCTCCGTCTCTGACCTTGCCTCCGCCCTCCGACCTCGCCCATCCGCCGCCGACCTTGCCCGTCCACCCCGCCCTCCGACCTCGCCCGTCTGCCCCCGCCCTCTGACCTCTCCTCCGTCTCCGACCTCGCTCGTCCACCCCCGTTGCCGACCTCGCCCGTCTACCCCGGCCGCCTCTATAAAGTTGCAATTTTTCATCAATGTGCAAATTTTTTTTTTGTCGTCAAATTTGATATTTAGCTGCTGTAAATTTTGATTGTTTCTGCAATTTGTATGATTCCTTTGGCTGATTCCTTTGTATGATTCCTTTCATAGAATATAACATGTTTGTTGATTCCTTTTCTGTCTTTTTTAATTAGATATAAGTTTTCATGTGTTCTTGGTTGTAGGACTTGGTTGTTGTTAGAATAAAAAATTTAATGTTGTTCTTAGCTACTGTGATTTGGATCTGTTTGTAATTAAATCTGGTTGCTGGTTTTAGGATTTGATTATTTTATAAATAAAAAATTAGTGCTAATCTTAGTGATTGATTAGCTAGTGATTTTATGTATTTGTGTTATGAATTGTCAAATTTTTGTATATGACCGATTCAGGCCGATTCAACTGGGCTAATTCCTGGCCAATTTAGACCGATTCCGATTCCGATCCCGACTCCCTTGAAAACTGATTCCGATTCCGATTCCGATTTTTACAACCATGCCTAAAAGTACAATAAAGAAACCACCCTATCCACCATTATATCACAAAATATACGAAAATAACATGATATATCATAACAACATCATATTATGTCAACAACCTAATTCATGACTAGGTCTTGACCCATCTGCTGATCTCATTAACAATATTGAAAACATGAAGTTGTTAGGATCCTTTCGGAATGGAACAACTCTCTCACTAATCCAAAGCCCACTATGACTAGCACGTGCACTTGCTCATGGTACGTGCAACTCGGTTTCACCATCTATCATCTTATTAAAAACTCGATATAATCATATATAGGCCTGAGAAGGGATTTATATAATAAGCCCGAAGGCAACTTACGGTGGATCTTGTTTTCAAAATCAAACTCGAGGGATTTCATCCTCGAGGGTTATTAATCCAAAAATCTATTCAATTAAATGACCCGAGTTAAGTGGAATTTGATAAAACACTACTTAACCCGTGTTGTAAATAATAAATCTAAAACAACAATTGAATAAGTCGACAAACAAGAGTATGAGTCCTAAACGGACCTCGTAGAAGCTCCAAATGGGGTCTCGCGTCTATGCGGCAAGCTCCTACATCGACTCTACACAAACAGAACTAAATACTAATGCTCATGTAAACCCATATGATGCATGAATGATGTGATGGATAAATCAAACATCACTAGGACAATCGTGTATATCCTGATCAGTCCAAACAATTCATAATCCTGTCGACAATATAATCATGTACAATTATATGATACTCAGATAACATGATAATATTTGAGACAACACTCAACAAGGTAAGGTAACCCTAATAGTCATGTTGTATACGTATGACAAACTTGTAATTAATTCTATATCATGGTAATGCAATTAAATTCAAATGTCATCATTAATTACAATTTGACTATTATCATACAACAATTTCATCAATTAATACTTACCATATGAATTGACATTCCAAGGCGATCATGCCATCAACATCACAAATTCATTAATATATAATTAAAGATAACATTTAACTAAATAAAGATCATGATTCTGATAATCAAACTACTACTCAATTATGACAAATTAATCATTAGAACTATATGTATAATTCACGAGTTTAATTATCTAACATTAATTAACAACAGATATCAACAAGCATGTATTTTGATAGAACAACATAAGCGTTCACATGATATACATAATTTGCATCAATTCAACTACATCACATAATTCAATCAATAATATAATCATAATGATAAATCATTTGAAATGAAATGAAATTATATCGTATACCTTAGTTGGCGGTCACGTGGCGATGGCCGTGGTTGTCGGCATCTACCGTAAGGAGGGAGATGGCTGTTGTGATTGCCATCCCACGAGCGAAGTCAGCAAGGGTGAGTGGCTCGAGGTGGCTGGAGCTACCAATGGCCAGAGGCGTCGGCCAGTCAGTGGCGACGGTGGTAGTTGTGGTCGGCCTGGGCAGGAGGAGGCCATGCATGGGAAGTGAGAGGTCTATGGTCAGTACAGGGTAGGAAGTGGTTGTGTAAGGGAGGTCCAGCCAACGTCGGGGGTGACGATGGTGTGTGACTGGCCCGCGACGTGCTAGTCGCAGATGACAACACATGAAAGTGGAGGCTGTGTTTCTCATGAATCGACGTGCATGTGGTTGTCCAGATTGGGAAGGAGTCGGGAAGGTGCTAGGGAGGGTCGCCAAAGTTCGTCGCTTGGGTTGGTTGCCGGCGGTGGCATTGGGTGACCGTGGGGGAAAATGGGGAGAAGAGGGGACATAGAGGAGGGGAGGAAAGGAGGTGGGTGAGGTGGCGGTGATGTTGAGGGGATGTTACCGGGGTGGTGGCCGGTGGCGGCTAGGGCGGTCACTGGTGAAGGGTCAGGGAAGATGGGGAGTCGGGGCAGCAGTTGGAGGACAAGGTTGGGGGGGGTTGAAATAGAGGTAATGGCATTTTCATAAACGACCTAATTATAATTTCTACGGTCATAAATAATAATAATAATAATAAAATCATGGCATACGGTCATATATTCTGATAACTTATTTTCCTACTATGTTAGTTACGTTATCATTATATACTTCGGATACACTTGACCTTCATGGCTCATAATGCACGGTCAACCTTGGCTCATTGCACGTGCTGAAACCAATTTGACTCGAACTGATATTAAACTCAAAAACTAGTTGAACTTTTCATTAGGGATATGAAATTGGTTCATATGTGATCGTGTATGACTTGTCTACCAAAGGTAAAAGCTTGCCGATAATTAATCTATAGAGATTTTCTTGACCGTTTGTTCCCTTCCATGATTGAGCGTTAGACAAAGGTTTATTTAGCCAAACTCAACATAATTAACACATAATTATATAATTATAAGTATCTTTCATTAGTTTAGACTAACTTATACAAAGAAAAATTTTTATGTACAGAAAAATACAAAATTCACTATGGCTATATCTTACTCAAAAGAAGGGGAAATAAACTAAGTAATATTGACAAAGAGGTGGGATATCACAAAGAGATAGGAAAAATAATTTACTTTTTAAGTAAATACACAACAAGCATAAAAATATCATAACACAAATGGAAATAAAGCCTAAAATGATAATATAAAAATTATAAATAAAAAGATGACTTATCTAATATAAGACGTATAAAATAAATTTAATATTATGTGATTGATCACTTTATCTTTCGTGTGAGCATGGAGAATTTAATCAAAGGAACCAGAATGAAATTAAAAAGATTTACCTCGAATTTTAATATATTTAGTGTCACTTGGCTTACAATAAAATTCATTTAATAAGATATATATAATTGAAGGAGTTTGAATGTAATAAGCTGCAAGTGGGATGATGGTATTAACAGAGAGATGTTCCTAAATATATGTTGTTTACCTTCTATTAAAAGGCTTGACTAGAAGATGATCACAAGGTGCGACCTTAAAAATATTCCTTAAAGCTTAGTGGTAGGTCTAGGCCAAGTAAGCATCTTATAATATTCGTAAAGAATAAGTCAAAGACTGAAATGAATACTTCACGTTGAATATTGATCTTTTGATCTTAAGGCTGTGAATAATGAATGTATTTTGAATGTTTGTATTTTTTACTTCTTCTAGAGTTCCTTTGTGTAAATACTTGGATGCATCAATGTTAAGGTAGTCGTTTGTTCATATGGTATCGGAGCATTGTTTTTGGGTTACACTGCTGACCATTGTTTTAAAGTATTTGTCATCAACATTGATCCTCGCCAGAGCTTGCCGCCGAAGATAGCTTTTGATCAAATCCACCTCACAGTCACTCTTCTGACACAGAGAGATCAGTCGATCGAAGTATTAATCTCATCTTTGGCTGTCTGATTCTGGTTTGTTGTGCTTCGACAAAGGTGATCTGCACCTTTGTTCAAGTGTTGTTAGCAGAGGTTTTGTCGGCAAATTGCCAGCCTTTTAAAGTATAGTTTTTGATCTTTGGAATTGAAGTTGAATGCAAATGGCGTCTTCTTCAAGTCAAGGTATGGAGGAACAAGATATGGATTCTTCCATTTTAACTTTCTACCCTCATCCTTCCAATTTCAATGTGTAACTGTGTTACTATGAAACTTTATTCTACAAATTTCTTATATTGGGAGATGGCAGTGATGAACATGGTAGTAGACACATGGTTTAATTGGTTTTCTAGATGGAAGTGTCCTTGTTCCTCTAGAAACAACGACTATTAAGTTGGTTACATTTGAGATTAGATTTATATAGAAGAATCCCGAAGTCAATGTTGTTGGACCTTTGATGGCCTTCGTCGGCCAAAATAAGTCTACCTATCAAGCATCATTTAGAGGCCGAGGTCAGTCTCGGGGTCTCGGGGCAGAGGACGTCGACAAAACAATTTTACTCATTTAGAGTTGAAAATCAGGGCTTTCAATCGGCAAAACAAAATCTTTGGACTCCAAATGCGCATCAACAAAATCTCGTTTTCTCATCCAAGAAGAGGGGTTTTATGCCAGCACAATTGCAGCATAAAAATTTGACTCTGCCGCAAATGCAGAAATGTAACCTATTACCCTTTCCATTTTAGACAATGCTAGTTTTAAAGCGGCATCAAAGGCTATACTTGCTGACCTTACTTGTTAGATTTGTTTCAAGAAAGGACACACAACATCCATATGTTGGGAAAGATACAATGAGGGGTATCAAGTTGCTGATCTGCAGGCAGCATTGGCTGCTGTGCAACTAATTGAATCTGTTCTTCAAGACTGGATACCTGATTATAGAGCTACATCACACATATCTAGTTATCCAGGTATTTTCACCCAATTACAAGATTATTCAGGTTCTAGTAATATTGTAAATAAGTAATGGTTCTTCCCTCCCTGTGACAAATATTGGAAAAGTGTGTTTGAATACATTAAATATTCCTATTCTGTTAAGAAAAGTTTTATAAGTTCCAGCCATGAAAAATAATTTGTGGTCTGTTAGTCAATTCAGAAAGGATTATGACTATTTTTGAATTTATACCTTAACGCTTTGCTGTGATTAGCAGACGTACAGGAAGAATAGTTGCTCATGGATCAAGGCATGACAATCTTTGTGTTTTGGAACAAGCCAAGGAAGCTACTTTGTTGCTCCAATCAAGGCTTGGACATTGCGCATGACAAACTCAACAAAAATTACAAAAAGATGGTCTCATTACATTGAATAATAAACACAAAGATACTTTTCTTTGTAGAAGTCAAATAGCCAAGTCATAAATTGCCTTATGTTAGTTCCTCACACAAAACTTTGCCTATGTTTGAGAGAATTCATTGTCATTTGTGGGTACGTGCAATATGTTAAAGGCTTTCGATATTATACTTTATTTGTAGATGATTTTTCACATTTTAGTTGGTTTTTCCCATTATTAAAAAAGCATATGTTTATAATTGTTTTGTAATTTTTTAGAAATATATTGGAAGACAATTTGGACAGTGTCTCAAAATCCTTATTCTGATAATGGGTGTGAATTTGTCAATATCAAGTTATAGGAGCATTTGCAGGAAGCATAAATTTTACATGAGCTAAATTGTCCTCATACATCTAAGCAACTAGGTATCGTTGAACGAAGGCATTGATCTCTTGTTGAGCTCAGTATGACACAATTGTTTCATAGTGGTGTTTCTCCTATCTTTTGGGTAAAAATTTTCTCCATTGCGGTACATGTATTAACAGGCTTCCTTCAAATGCTCTACCAAAAAAATATGAGTCCATTTTCCATGGTATACAACTAGGCTCCTTTTTATTCTGCATTTTGAGTCTTTGGTTGCAGGTGCTTTCCTTATCTGAAGGCGTATTCTTGTAACAAGTTTGATCTGAAATCAGCTCCATGCATTTTCCATGACTACAACATACATGACAAAGCATACAAATGTTATAATCCTCTTAGTGAAAGAATCTATTTGTCTCGCCATGTTCTCTTTGAGGAAGACACTTTCCCTGCCAAGGATTCTTTCAACTCACTAGATCAATTGAGTCATCACTGTCGCTCACATCATTTGTTGATTCCTTGCCTCAAGTAATTCAAGAAAATAAGCAGCTTTCTGATGCCACCAATGATCTTGATGTTGATGATAGTCATGTTATTGCTAGTAATGATGTTTATGCTAATCATAATAATGTTTCTATTGTTGCCTTTACAAATTTGTCTCTTGTTACTATCACAAATCATGCTGAGATTAAGGAACATCACTTGGTAACAAGAGCAAAATCAAGGATAGTTAAGCCCAATCCAAAATATGCTTTCCACACTGAGCAATCTGATGAATCTGAACCAAATTTAGTCCATGAAAGCCTTTCATCATGAAGGATGGCTACAAGAAATGCATGAAGAACTACAAGCAAATTCCACATGGACTTTGGTTCCAAAGACTAAAGTTATGCATGTTGTAGAAACCAAATATAATTTGAATGGAATGGTGGAAAGATTGAAAGCTCGGTTGTTTGTGACAGGATTTTCTTAACAAGAAAGAGTAGATTTCAGTGAAACTTTTTTCTTGTGGTCAAACCATCAACTATGAGATTAGTCTTAACCATAGCTACTCTTGGGCCCTTTGGGCCCCCAACCAAACTTTGATACCACTGGTGGGTCCATTGGGCCCCAAAAGGGACTTGTAATAGGTGTCACGAGCCTCTGTTAATCCAAAAGTTAATTCAAGGAATAAGACTTTCCTATTAGCCTATATACAACTTACCAAAATCATCAACGGCCGATGTAGGATAAACCGAGTAACTCCCCTTCACATATTGGGCATCCCCGAAACTATCATCGTCTGACAAACTCCCCACTTAGAAATCCCCTTAAATCAGACAGTACGCACTTGGAAAACTCCCCAACTCCACTCCCCACCTGGAAATCCCCTTAAATCAGATGGCACCCACCTAGAAAACTCCCCCAACTCTCCCACTTAGAAATCCCCTTAAATCAGACAGTGCACACCTGGAAAACTCCCCAACTCCACTCCCCACCTGGAAATCCCCTTAAATCAGATGGCACCCACCTGGAAAACTCCCCAACTCTCCCCTGAAATCATCAGGTACCCCACCTGGAAATCCCCTTAAATCAGACGGCATGGAAATCCCCCCACCTAGAAATCCCCTTAAATCAGACAGCACCCACCTGGGAAAACTCCCCAACTCCCCTCAAATTATCAGGTATCCCACCTGGAAATCCCCTTAAATTAGACGGCAATGGAAATCCCCTTAAATCAGATGGCACCCACTTGGAAAACTCCCCAACTCTCCCCTCAAATCATCAGGTATCCCACCTGGAAATCCCCGTTTTCCCCATCTCTCCCCTCAAATCATCAGGTATCCCACCTGGAAATCCCCTTAAATCAGACGGCATGGAAATCCCCCCACTTGGAAATCCCCTTAATCAGACGGCACCCACCTAGAAAACTTCCCAACTCCCCTCAAATCATCAGGTGCCCCACCTGGAAATCCCCTTAAATCAAACGGCAATGGAAATCCCCTTAAATTAGACGGTACCCACTTGAAAAACTCTCCAACTCCCCTCAAATCACCAGGTGGAACCCATAAAGGAAATCAGACGGCACCCACCCACCTAGAAGGAAATCAGGTGGCACCCACCCACCTGGAAGGAAATCAGATGGTACCCCCACACCTGGAAGGAAATCAGATGGCACCCACCCACCTCCCCAACTCCCCTCAAATCATTTGGTGGAACCCATGAAGGAAATCAGGCTGGCACCCACCCACCTAGAGAATCAGATGGCACCCACCCACACGGAGAATCAAATGGTACCCACCCACATGGCAAGCACCCACCATGAAGGAAATCAGATGGCACCCACCCACCTGGAGGGGTAGATGGTGCCCACCGACGGCAACACCAATCAGATGGCACCCACCCACCTGAAGAAGGAAATCGGAGATGGCACCCACTCACCCGCGGAAGGAGAATGAAGCAATGCCCACCCACCTGGCAAGCACCCACCCACCTGGAAGGAAAGTCACGGTGGTGCCCACCCACTGGCAGGCTCCCCCTCAAGATCATGGGTGCGAACTCATGACAGGCAAATCAAGATGGCACCCACCCGACTTGGAAGGAAATCGGGTGGTGACCCACCCGCATAGCAGGCGTCCCCCTCACGAATCATTGGGTCGGAACCCATGAAGGAAACTCTGACAATCAGCGTAGGCAAACACCAAATCTCCCAAGATCGTAACCTGGCTCTTATACCACTGTTGGGCCCTTTGGACCTGCAAAAGGGACTTGTAATAGGTGTCACGGGCCTCTCTTAATCAAAAAGTTAACTCAAAGAATAAGACTTTCCCATTAACTAATATACAACTCACCACCATCATCTATGACTGATGTGGGATAAACCCAACAACTACTATGTTCTCTTGGAAGATCCATCAACTTGATGTTAAGAAGTGTTTTTACATGGTCAATTGCAAGTTTATGTTTATGTAAGCCAACCACGTGGTTAAGAATGTGTTTTACATGGTCAGTTGCAAGTTTCTGTTTATGTAAGCCAACCACGTGGATTCTCCTCCAAAACTCATCTTCATCATGTTTGCTTGTTGCATAAAGCTCTTTATGGTCTCAAATAGATGCCTTGAGCTTGGTTTGATCAATTTAGTGTTTACGTCCTATCAAAAGGGTTTTTCGCATGTATTACTAATTCTTCATTGTTCATAGACAAGTCTTCTAATGGAATTGTCATTCTCTTAATATATGTTGATGATATGCTAGTTACAAGTTCTCATGCTTCACTTGTTTCCAAGCTCCTTGATAAATTAATGGTGGAATTTGTTATAAAGGATCTTGGAGATGTACATTATTTTTGGGAGTTGAGATCAAAACGGTGCAAACAGGCTTCTTTTTGTCATACGAGACATATGCTCAATAGTTGACTGCTACAACGGGTTTGATAAACTGCACCCCTCAACTAAATCAACTTGCTGCTAGAAATGTACCACCAATGGATGTTGTGCCTTTTGGTGATCCTACACAGTATAGAATATTAGTCAAATCATTACAATGCCTTACTTTTACATGTCTTGATTTGTCTTTTGTTATGAAGTGTCTCTCAATACATGCATGCTCTCATAGAATTTTTTGTAAAACCTGTGACTCGAGTCAGAATTTTAATAGTCTGAACCAGTCGGTTCGACAATTATTTTTAGTCGGGTCAATTTTAGAACACGCATACCGAACCGAAACCTGTCTTGTGTTATGAACCATAAGAGTCATGCATGCCCAAATATATAATAATAACGTTAGTAAGATAGTAGTAAAATGAGTTATAAGAATATATGAGAGTACACCAGTCTTTCTTTATTTATTTTAGTTAGATCGTAGAATTATATTTATGTCGAATAACGCATTAAGACGCATTATGGGCAGTTTGCTCCCTGGCCACTCGTTTTTCTCTTCAACCACTCATTTTTCTCCCTGGCCATTCATTTTTCTCCCCAACGACTCATTTTCTTTCCCCGACACCTTACAAGATGACTCATGACCTTCTTCCCGACCAGTGTTGCAGAAATCGGCCGATTTAAATCGGATCGGCGTCGCGCCGATCCGATTTCGGCCGATTCCGACCGATTTAAATCGGAATCGGAATCGGCCGATTTAAATCGGAATCGGTTTTTTAGGAAATTACCAAAATACCCTAGGTATGATTTTTATTAAATTATTTAAGCATGGGTAAAATGGTAATTTGGATTTTAAAAACCTAAAATCAAACCCGCTCCCCCGACACCGCCGCCGCTCGTCCGCCCGCCGCCGCCCGGTTTCCGCCTCCGCCGTGCGGCCCCGACTCCGCGCTCGCCGCCGACCGGGCTGCCGACCTCGCCGCCGACCTCGCAACGTCGCCGCCCACCCGTGGCCGGACCGAATCGGGCACGCACGAATCGCCGCCGACTCCGCCGCCGGCTCCGGGCCGCCGACGGTTCGTCCGGCCGGGCTGCCGACATCGACCGGGCTGCCGACATCCTCCGACATCGCCGCCGCGAGACTCGCCGCCGACCGGGCCGCCGGTGGCGGCGGGGGGTAAAAATCGCACGGTGGCATTCTTGTAATTAAAAGTTGACTCGAGTCTAACTCGAGTCAAAAATAATAATTAATTCGAAATAATTTAAAAAAATCTTAAAAAATATTTAAAAATATCAAAAACTATAATACACAGAATAATATCAAAATAACATCAATACTTAATTTTAATATATTTATATTATAAATTGTCAAATTATTATATATAACTGATTAAATTAATTTGGACCGATTCAACTGAACCGATTCCTGGCCGATTCAGACCGATTCCGATTCCGATTCCGATTCACTGGAAAACCGATTCCGATTCCGATTCCGATTTATGCAACCATGTTCCCGACCACTTGTTTTCCCCTATCCTGACACCTATTTATCAAACCTCCAGCGCCGTCACCATCCAGCCACCACCATCCTCCTCACCCAACTCCCTTCTCCTTATTCTCCTTTCCCTCTCCCCTAATGATCCTCCCTCAAGCCGATTACAACCTTGTCGCCGTCACCGCGTGATTGACGATTAGGTATAGAATTTTATCCGATTTTATTTGGTAATGATTTGTTTTGTGATTTTATTGCGATGCAAATGGTGTGATTGTAAATAGGTGTTGGTTTAAACTCAAATGCATGTTAACAGATGATAATAGTGAATTAGAGTTTGAATTTAAATGCACATAGTGGATGTTGTCTTGTATGGATTGATAAGGAGTGTAGCATTCATGTATTATATTAGGCATTAGAATTTAATCTTGTTGTGTAGGTACGGAATAAAAGCTTGCCACCTAGGCATGAGGACACACTCGGAGCTACTACCAGATCCATTTAGGACACGTTCTCTGTTGTACGCTCTATTCTATTGTGTATTGTTTTATTACTTGCAAGATGAGTTAAGTGACATCTTATCGGATCCCACTTAATCGAGCCATTTAGTCAACCAATTTTTTGGATTAATAACCCTCAAGGATGAGATCCCTCGAGTATGTTTACAAAAATAAGATCCACCACAAGTTGCCTTCAGGCATATTGTATAAATCCCTTCCCTGGCCTATATATAATTTTAGAGAGTTTTTAGTGAGATGAGAGATGGGAAAACTAACTCGCACATGCCATGAGTGGGTGCACGTGCTAGTCAAAGCGGGCTCTAAATTAGTGAGCGGGCTATTCCAATTCCAAGGGATCCTGACAACTCTCGTTTTGAATTCCTCACACCCGGAAAATGTGGAGGTTTACGAGTACTGTATAGTACAATGCATGTCCGGACTTGTGGTTCAAAGGGTACTAAAGGTGACCGCCTGAGAGTACTCGATCTTCATGATCAAGGCTAGGAGAATTATTGAGGAAATGAGAGGGCTTAGGATATACTAGTAGTCCTGAGGGACTAGAAAATGAAATGAGAAAATATCGAGAGAGGCATCATCAATAGTAGAGCAGTTAGTTTAGGATGCTACCGGGTTTGTAGCCCAGTGGCTCTTCAGTAAGTGCCCTTTAGAGAGTTCACGAGAAGTATATGATTGTTTCTCTTTATATGAGAGTTTTCTCTTAAAGCCAATTTAATATTAGTTATATTTTTAGACCAGAAACACTCGTTAGCGACATGTTTTTATAATATATGTAGGTGATTATCATTAGTAAGATGAGCTAGTCTAGATGGAGGAGCAATGATGTCTCTTGCATACACATATGTTATATGATAGCATGTTTAATATTTTGAGGATGATGTAATGAAATGCAATACATGATGATGTGGTGTGATATGATGTATGTTGCAGTAGAAAGATTGCTAACGATGACATGTTAATAAATATGTTTAGACAATGAATAAGTACAACAAATAAGCCAAGACCCAAAATTGATGAGAAATGTGAATAGAATTCACAGGTGGGTCGAGACCCATGCTTCAGAATGATTACACTACAGATTAGAAAGTTGTGTGAATGAAAATGTATGATATATATATATATATATATAGACACACACACACCGATGTTGATTTGACAGGGTGGCCCATTATTGCACTTTTAGGGGAGACTGAGTCCATCTTGGTTGACATGTCATCCATGTACTAATATGTTAGGGTTATTTTTATGCATTCATCTATGCATAACAATTGACATCTTCCATCTTAAGACACTGAGAGTAGATCTGCAATAGTTGGGCTCAGGTTAGCCAACCTAACCAAGATCAGGGACATTCCGGTTTGGTTCCCAAGTATGAACCAAATTTGGGGTGTTACAATTTTTGGTAATAGAGCAAAGTCTCAGTTGATTTAGTTGGAAGATATTTTCATACGTGATGTGTATGCAAAGATTGCTCCAAGTCTAGATGGTTGGTATATATTTCTATCTTTGTTGTCTTTGATTTACAAATTTCTCACCAATGGGTAGCGTGGCATTATTTCTATGATTGGATCAGTGAGTAGGGGTAATCATGGTAAGAACTCAAAGTACTCGAAACAGGACTCCATCACCTCCTTCGCTCAGACAAGCTAGCCTTACTCATGCTCATAGCAAGGCAATGTCTAGCCGATCCATAGCCGCACCGCTGCCAGGAAATCTCAGTGAGCTAGGCTCAATAAGCCGCTGTAGAGGGAGCCATCATAGTGGAAGTCGTCGCAGCGTTAGAAGTTGTCAGACCGAAATAGACACTATGAGCTTTGTCTAGTATTGATTGACAAGAGATTTGCCACTTTTGGGGATGTGGTATGAGCTGCAAGCAATGCTGAGCTACTCAACCCCGCCGAGACTATGATCAGAGACAATAACGCCCTCAACAATATCAATCAGTTTAGGGGACACAATAGAGACATTAGATAGATGCTCCAACTATAATGAGAGCCATGGATGGACAAGTTCAGGAGAACATGCACCCAACATGTCAAAACTGTGGACGCTGTCATGAAGGAATATGCCGGGTAGGTACTGACGCATGCTTTAGATGTGGTCAACCAGGACATCGAGCAGTAAAATGTTTGACAACTCAGCGCCAACAGCTAGCCTTTCGGGCACCGCCACAACGACTAATGCTTCCAACTACCCCATTGCAACAGCGAAGAGGCCAACATAATGAAGGACAAGGAAAGAGAAACAGTGGTCAGTAGTCACCAAGACAGCAACAAAAGGGTCTGAATCAGAGAGGAATGATGGCTTCCATGACAGAAGTAGAACATACAGCTTTGGATCAAAGAGGAATACAGATAACACCACCAATAGACTTGTCCACTTCAGCACCACCATGGGCAGTGGGGATGGACACAACCACAATTCCTGAAGCACTGGAAAATACGGCAGATCGTGACAGACATGCACACATTCCGCTTCAGATTTTAGATTTAGTGGATAGCTACGAGAGTAAAGCCTCCTTGATTTAAAATTTTGAGGACAAAATTTTTATGAGGGAAAGTTGTAAAACCTGTGACTCGAGCTAAGGTTTTATAGTTGAACCGGTCAGTTAGAATATTATTTTCAGTTAGGACAATTTCAGAATACGCGTACCGAGCCGAGGCTGGTCTTGTGTTTTGAACCATGAGAGTCATGTGTGCCCAAGTATATGATGATAATGTCAGTAAGACAACAACAGAATGAGTTATTAGAATATATAAGAGTATGCCAGATTTTCTTTATTTATTTTAGTTAGATCGTAGAATTATTTTTAAGCCGAATAATGCATTAAGACTCGTTACGGGTAGTTTGGGTGGGTTATTAGTTATAGAGCATGTCATTGTAATGAGTAATATATATTATGGGATTTCCCTCCACTTTTCTAGATTTTTTTTAATTATTACGAGTTAGTATTATTTTTCTCGAGTCGGAGTCGAGTTAAGTTTAATTACGAGACGATCACTCGTTTTTCTCCCTGACCACTCGTTTTTATCTCCAACCACTCATTTTTAAGCCAAATAACGTATTAGGACACGTTAAGGGCAGTTTGGATGGGTTATTAGTCATAGAGTATGTCATTGTAATGTTGTGATGTGTATTATATTTTATGGGATTTCCCCCACTTTTCTAGATTTTTTTTAATCATTACGAGCTAGTATTATTTTTCTCGAGTTGGAGTTGAGTCAAGTTTAATTACAAGACGACCACTCGTTTTTCTCCCCACGACCACTCATTTTTATCTCCGACCACTCGCTTTTCTTCCCGACCACTCGTTTTCTTTCCTCGACACCTTATGAAATGACTCCTGACATTCTTCCCAACCACTTGTTTCCCGTGCCCCCGGCACATATTTATTTCAAACCTCTGACGCCGTCACCATTCAGCCACCACCATCCTCCTCACCCAACTCCCTTCTCCTTTTTCTCCTTTCCCTCTCCCCGACGATCCTCACTCGAGCCGGCCACAACCTTGTCGTCATCGCCGCATGATTGACGATTAGGTATATAATTCTATCCGATTTTATTTGATAATGAATTGTTTTATGATTTTATTGTGATGCAAATGATGTGATTGTAAATAGGTGTTGGTTTAAACTTAAATGCATGTTAACGGATGATAATAGTGAATTAGAGTTTGAATTTAAATGCATGTAAATAGATGTTGTCTTGTATAGATTGATGCGGAGTGTATCATTCATGCATTATAGTAGGCATTAGTATTTAGTCTTGTTGTAAGGATTGATAAGTGTAGCATTCACGAGAAGTATATGAATGTGTTTCTTCATATGAGAGTTTGCTTTAATAGCCAGTTTGATATTGGTTATATATTTTTGATCAATAACACTCATTACTAACATGTTTTTATAATATATGTAGGTAATGATCGTGAGTAGGATGAGCTAGCCTGGACAGAGGAGCAGTGGCGTCTCTTGCATACACACATGTTAGATGATAGCATGGTTAATATTTTGAGGATGGTGTAATGAAATACAATACATGATGATGTGGTGTGATATGAAGTATGCTACAGTGGAAAGATTGTAAATGATGACATGTTAATAAATATGTTTACATATTGAATAAGTACAACAAGTAAGTCAAGACCCAGAATTGATGAGAAATGTGAACAAATGAGCAAGTGGGTCGAGACCCAAACTTCAAAATGATTATACAGCAGATTAGAAAGTTGTGTGAATGAAAATGTATAATATATATATATATATATATATAGCACACACACATATGTTGATTTGATGAGGTGGCCCTTAATTGCACTTTTAGGGGAGACTCGGTACGTCTAGTTTTACAAATCTTATTGATTTTCATCATAATTATATGGTATGTAAATTAGTTGACAAGTCGTCAATGTAATAGCATGTTAGAGTTATTTTTATACATTCTTCCATGCATAGCGATTGACATCTTCTATCTCGAGACACTAAGAGTAGATCTGCAGGAGTTGGGTTTGGGTTAGCCTACCTAATCGAGATCAGTGACATTCCGGTTCGATTCCCGAGCATAAACCAGATTTTGGGGTGTTACAATTTCACTTCGGCTTGCTGAAACATATTCTTTAGTGTAGCAAGCATACACTTGACTTTGGATATCATATTGTTGCAAACTTTGGTTTAAATCTCTCTGCATTTTCAGACCAGGTTGTCCTTTGACTAATAAATCTACCACAAGATGTATAACATTTCTTTGATCTAATGTCATCTCTGGAAGTTTTTGTAAAGAACAATTTGTGTCTTGTTCTAGCACACAAGCAGAATATAGAGCTTTAGCTGCTGCTGTTGTAGAACGTACTTGGGTTGGTTTCTCACTGAAAGATTTGGATGTTCCACTCGTAGCTACTGCCATTCTATGTTCGGACAACTTAAGTGGTCTTCATTTAACTATGAATGTAGTATTTCATGCATGATCTACACACATTGAATTGGATTTTCATTGTGTGTGTGAGAGGGTTGCTCGAAAGCTACTCCATAGAGAGTTTGTTCCTTTAACAGATCAAGTTGCTATATATATATATATATATATATCACACACACACACACACACACAGACAAAATCTCTCTTAAGTGATCTATTTCTAAAAAATTGTAAAGCTCAATCTTTTCAAAAGCTTAGTTTGAGTGGGAATGTAAAGAATAAATCATAAACTGAAATGAATGCTTAACATTGAATATTGATCTCCTGATTTAATGGCTATGAACATTGAATATAACCTCGGCATCTCAAGATGGTGATGCAAGCATACAATGCATGGATGAGATACTTAGGTTTTAACGTTGTTCTAAATGGATGCTATGATATGCAATCAAAGTGCCAAACAAACCAAACAAGTAAAACTTTCAAAAGAAAATAACTATTTTAAAAATAAAACACACCGGGTCTCCCATGAAAGTGTATTAGGGACCACCTTATCAATAACAAACAATATATATACATTACAATAAAAACAGAAAACGTAACAAAAACATGACATTTTTTCACAACCTTTCCATCGTCAACATTTTCATCATCTTAAATTGGGTCTCAACCACATTAGCTTTTCCTGTTCAATTCTAATCATAATATTACTACACAGAGACCATTTCATGCAATTAGACATTTAAAATATACATCTACCATCATTCTCAACAATTCATCATTTCATAATTTCATTCAGCCTCGGCAGGTATATGTGGATAAGTCACATTGCTGCTCTTTCGCAGTCCACCAACTTTCAATCCTCCAGATTCTCGCCTTCATAGATAATAGAAAAATGTCAATAATGAGTGTCATTGGTCCAAACCTAACTTATAAACAAAATTGCATAGGAGAGTTGACTCTCTTGTTAAAACTCAGCTCAGATGATGAGGAAAGTAATGATAACTGAAATGTAAAGGGAATGCCATGTTTGGACTATGTTTTTGATGATTATTAATATAAATATATATTGCTTGCTGTTGATAGGGTGATCCCTATTGGACTTTTAAGGGAGACTCTTTCCTTTTTGCTTTGAAAATAGCTATTTCTTTTAAAACTTTTCATCTCTTTGGTTTGTTTTATACTTGATTATATATCATAGCATGCATCTAGGACAACGTGAGAACCCACGTATCCCATTCATGCTTTGCATGGTGCATTACCATCTTGATATATTGAGGGTAGATCCGAGTTGGCTTAACCGGATCAAATAGATTACAAAACGATTTGATCGCCGCTAACATTTTTGGGTTGGCTTACAGGTGAACCAAAACGGGGTGTTACATTTAGTACCTTTTGAAACCACAAGTCTAGACATGCGATGCATTGCAGTACCTGTAAACCTTCACACTTCTTCGGGTTTGAAGAACTCAAAGGTGAAGTTGTGAGGATGGCTCCAGAATAGAATGGCCCGCTCACCAATCTAGAGTCTGCTTTGACTAACACAAACCTGCTCACGTAGCTCGGTTGTCAGTTTTCTCTTGTCTCACATCTCACTGAATACTCGAGAAAACTACATGTATATAGGCTTGGGTGAGGATTATAATATAATAGGCCCGAAGGCATCATGATTTTGGATCTGATTTTTCGAAAACAAAATCGAGGGATCTCATCTCTCGAGGGTTACTAATCTAAAAATTTGTATGACTAAATGGCCCATTTGGAATGGGATACAATAGATCCACCACTCGACCATCCGCTTACTTGTTAAAAACAAATCACGATAGAGTAAATCACACTATGAAGCGAGTCTTAAACGGACTAGTACAAGCTCCAATTGTGTCCACGTGCCTAAGTGGTGAGCTCCTACTTTATACCTATACATCAAAACTAAAAGCTAACACCTACTATGATGCATTCACACATCCTATATCATACTCACATCAATGCGCTAGTCATATCAAATCACACACATCAATCCATATTCGATTTCTAGGCTACGTTTTATTTGATTAACAATACATGCTTAATTTTCTTAATTTGTTCCTTAGTATTTATTTTAATACAATTCAGATCATGCAATTCATCTTCATTCACAATAAAAATATTTATCACATCAATCAATCAAATCCGAGCATGTTGTGGTAATAATTATCACTTTTAAGTAATTAGGTCGGAATTAATTATACATCGTGTCGTCAGCAATCGGCGATGACTAGTTTATTGCGCGGTTTGAGACTCGAATTTGGCACCCGACAGTGTCCAAAGTTCAATTGGGTTCGGCTGAACGAATTTGGCAAAAATGTGGTGAATTTCAGTTATTCCAGTTTTGTGGCCGTTTTTGGCGATTTTGTAGTAGTTTTTGACAGCTTTTCGATGGTTTTTCGGCTAGGCAATCAAGGCTATTGGTTGGCACCGGCTCAATGAACTCGACCCGATTGCGGTGCTGGTGAGGGAGGCATTGGTGGCGACGGTGAGTTGTCTGGGGTGGGTCGCTTGTTCGATTGGCCCTTGGCCAGCCTCGGCCGTGGCCCTCGTTATAGGGGAAATACTCCTGGGCAAAGGGGAAGGTGTTAGCGGCACAGTGGTGGGAACAATGGCAAATCGTGCCCTAGGATGGACGACACAAAGGCGCGGCATCAAGGTGTCATCGAGACCAGACGGCGGCAGAGAAAGCTAGGGATGGTACTGCGATGACTCGGTGGTGGTCCATACCATCAATCGGTGGCGGTGCAATGGCTAGAGGTGGTGTTGATGGTGAGGACGAGGGCGGCGATAAGGTTAGGGAGGAGAAATAGTCGTGAAGTGGGTTTTGGGGGCAATCTTGTAAATAAAAGTTGACTTGACTCCGACTCGAGTCAAAAATAATATCTAACTCCTAATAAATTCAAAAAATCCTAAAAATAAGGGAAATCCCATAAAATATAATACACACATAACATCAAAATGACGTATTCTATAACTAATAATCCAACCAAATTATCTATAACGCATCATAATGCATTATTCGGCCTAAAAATAATTTTATGATCAAATACATAAAAAAATAGTTGCATACTGTCACATACTCTCATAACTCATTTCTCATCATCTTTCTGTACCTTATTATAATATACTCTGGTACACTTGATCCTCATTGCTCATAACGCACGGCTGGCTTCGACTCAGCACGCGGGTTATAAAACTAACTCAACTTGAATGGATGGTTGAACGGATTGGTTCTCTAATGTAAAACTGTGACTCGAATAACGGGTTTATACTAACGGTTTTTGCACTGTGCTCTTTTATTATTACTATTAGGAGCGGAAAATCTTAAAGCATCCAAAACTAGGTCCCATTTTTATATAGATAAAATTTAAGTAATAAAAAATCCTATATTGATAAATAGATAAATATTAATAAGTAATTAAATAATTAAATAAAAAATTCTAATAAATACAATTGATAAGATTATAAAAAAAATGAATATTACAATCAGGAGTGGAAAATCTAAAAGCATCCAAAACTAGTTTCTATTTTGATTTACATAAAACTTAAGTAATTAAAATTGATAAATTGATAAATAGATAAATATTGATAAGCAATTAAATAAATATATACAAAAAATTCTAATAAATAAAATTGATAAGATTATAAAAAATAAAATTGATAAGATTATAAAATTGCTCAATTTCAATTTATGTAAATATCTAAATCCTTTGAGAATAGCCAAAGATAAGACTAATAGATAACTAAAATTATAAACTATCGTGGAGACTTACCAATCAAACAACTAGTTATTCTAAATTTTACAAACTCATGAATTAAGTGCGCTCTTAACTAGTTTGTGGGGGAGAAGGGTGAATGCTTAACGGACAAGATGTCGTGCTATGAACAATTTATATTATAGAAACATTTTAACTTTATGCATAAGTTCTAGGTTAATGTTGAAATAGACTGATATAATCTAATAAGAAGCATTAGAGTTAGTTTGGAGATTTAGGCTCAAGAGAGGTGGTTGTTTGTGCCCAGGAAGCAGCATTAGAGTCGCAATCTTGGTCTAAGTGATAACTATTTACTCAAGAGAAAAAGAATGGTTTAAGTTGGCTATCTATGTTTTGTGAATTATAACGGGTAACTGTTTTCTCATTACAAATTGAACTATCCTATTTAAAAACTATGGTTATTGCAATATTGGTCCTTTTCTTTTCCAATTCACAAATTGAATTTCTCCAAGTCTTACCACAACAAGAAAGAAAACAAATTTAATCAAAATAAGCCTCGTTTGTTTGTTTTCCCAAAAGAAATTCATATTATCCTAAAAATCATAATAGACCATGAGAAAAAGTTCCATCTATACATTGACAAAAAGCTTAAGCACTACAAATCCTAGACTGTCGACACAGCTAACCCTTGGCAAGGCAAACTGATCCATATGCAAAGTTGTCTGGACCGCATTGGGATTTTGTATGCGTTAGGGCAAAGCTATTTCCGTCCCCGTATTCATATAACAATCATCTGAGCTTCCGAGGAGGCCTTGGGAAAGAGCAACAATTGTTCAAGAGCTGAGCTCAAACGTGTTTCAAGTAATGCAGATCTATTCGCCTCCTCACTAGAAGCAGCAACCAAAACCAATTAAGAAATGAAGACCAACAGCTCTTTGCAGTAAAACCCCACTAGTTGGATTTCATAAGTATAATCATGAAAACTATTAATCTTCACCATCTTAAGATTGTTCAGCACATAATTAGGAAGGCCCAATTCATATGTGGTCCAGCTTTCTTCGCACAAAACGAGATCGAAGGGACTGAGGTCAAGCTGCAAGTGTACTTGATAACATGAGATGTTCATGAGATAGAAGCAGATGGTGATTTTATGGCTTTAAAGACAGTCACGAAACCTCAATGAAGAGCTTCTCTAGGGAAGGAAAAGTGCAAGGTCGAAAGAATTTGCAAAACCCAAATAGTATGTCATCCCGTAATAGGGAGTTTGCTTGGGAACGAAAATTTTATATAAAGTTTTTAGAAAATTTTATTCTGATTCTCGATTTATTAGAATTATTAAAACTGACAGCTTATGAAATAATATTTGATAAATATAATTATTTTTAAAAAATTTAATGATATTGTTTGACACTTATAAATTGAGGGAGGAGGGGAAGAGGGGGAAGGGAATGGGAGGCAAGCAGAAGGGAGGGATGCGAAAGGATGGGGGAGGTGAAGAGGAGAGGGAATACAACAATCGCAGAAAAAATAATTTTGGCGTTTACCATGTTTTTTTCCTAATATTTTGTATGGAAATAGCCAAAAAGCCTCTATCATTTTTTATTTTTCTAACGTTTCACTAAATACTAATTTGATATCTTATTTTTAAAATTTTCAATTTTTCTCTTACATATGTCCAAAATAACGCAACCAAACACCTTATAAGCCTTCAAAAGCTAATATCTGCAGTTCATAGAGGTTGATAAATTCGATTGGTAACTTTTTACAATGAACCCTCCTACAAAAAGTCATACATCAGGTGCATAGAGTGTTAACTTTTGAGGAAGACAAATGGAAGCAATCAACTTACCGCGATGGTCATACACAGTGAGAATCTCAACATGTCTAAGCATTTCCAAGAAGTACACCCGGTTGAAACCAAGATCATTGTAACAGTCTGAACCGATGGCACAGATAATGGCGTCCTCTAAAGAAGCATTAATGATGACGTACTCAGAGTCACCGTTAAAATGAAACGTCAGGAGATTGGGAGCATGCACCTCCAATCTTTTAGTGTACATGCCCATAACAGCCAATGACTCGAGCTGCAAATTTGTTCCACAAAACACTAAGTAAAGTTGGGAGCACTTCCTAAAGTAAAGTATCTCCATAGATGGGCAGGTGACAAGCATTCTCCGAAGAATTTCATCAGTATTGTTCTCATTGAATAGGCGCAGCTCTGTAAGGAGCTTGAAACCGGAGACATCCGACGGGATTGTGAAACCTGAACTAGTCAACTTGAAATGGGTAATCGTCTTGCATCCAAAGAGACAAGTTGGCAGCTTGAATCTCTTCTTATCTGCTTCAGAGAACTCGTTTCGGATCACGAAAGGTCCATAGTCAAGACAAAAATCTAGCTCAAGCTCCTCAACATCTTTCTCAAGCAAGCGTTGCAAGTTCTATCATCGTTGACATCCATGGCGGTTCAATTGTGTGGCTCTGCAAAAAATGGGAGCATACGAGTGTGAAGTTGCCGGCCGCGGGACAAGTCGGCCAGCCCTGGAACGGATTTGAGGAGGCGGTAGTGCACCACTTCAGATATCTACAATGAACGGCGTTGAGTCAGGAGAATGGATTTATATAACTCTTAATTTCACGCCTTCCCGAATATAAGATAAGATGGACTAATGAATGTAAAAGTAAAGAAATGCTAGTATTAATAACACATAGTTCTGAATATATCATATAATACCTCATATAATACCGGCTGTTTTGATCTCATGGTATTGGCATCTGGCTTTTTCATTTGGTATTTTCTCAAAACCAGAATTTTTGTTCAAAATTAAGGTGTTTGAATCATTTATTTAATTATAAATTGATAAGAAAACCATTTTAATGTCTAATTAAACATAGAACCTGATTCAGCTCAATTAAACCAAATAAGTCCCATACTAAGTTATGAATCTGTAACGGGCTTGATATTTAAAAACTCAATAAATATCTACAAATTGTGTTTTGTGTTGCCAATAACAGATCTCATAATCATAATCATGTGTTGTCGGCCCAAACTTGAATACAATCACACTACGATAGAAGAGATTTCATAACGGGAATTATCATATATTTTAAACGATATGAAATTATTTACAAAAGAAAAATACTCGTCGACCTTAAAAATGCTCTTGGTCGTGAGTTTTTATCTCTTTGTGCATAATTTTTGATACACATTAAACATACATGGTCTAAACCGGTGACTTGATAAGAAGTAGAGCTTTCAAGGTACACATATATAGCACCACTCTAAGAACTAGAGCTTTGAAGGTCCATTTATATTACCATTCTTTGCAAAAAAGCATCAACTAACCTATTTAGAATCATCAACTTTGACATGAAACTTATCAATCACTATTGGAAACTAGGTATATGGTGTGGCGCATACTGGGACATTGTCTGTGTTGGGGCCAATTTCTTGTCATATTCCACTCCGTATTCATAGAACAAAATCCGAGCTTCTGAAGAGGTCCCGGGAAGAAGAAACAATTGTTCGAGGACAGAGCTCATTGGCGTCTCAAGTGATGCATTCTTATTTATCTCCGGAGCAGGAGCAACCAAAAGCAGGAGTTCAAGGGCAACAGCTTTCTCCAGTAAGAACTTCCACTAAAGGATTTCATTTGGGTAACCACGAAAACTATTTATCTTCCCCATTCTGAGGTTGTAGAACGCTTGATCAGGAGGATCTGATACATGTCTCATCTATGACCTTAAGGACATCAAGCTGCAAGATTATAACACTACAGGAGGTTGTCATTAATGCGTTGATAGTTAGTATAATTGAATGGCAAAAGGATTTAGTCATAGCACCAAACCTCAAGGAAAAGGTTCTCTAGCACACGAAAAGTGCAATGCCTAAAGAGACAAGACAAACCACGAGCAAAGTCTTCTTGAAGCCCTTCCAGAAGTATTTGTAGTTCCTGTAGATTGTGGAATGTGATTGGCAATACGTCAGGTTCAGTTTCCTCCACATCAAGTATCTCCTGCACAAAAAGACTTCGCACTAGGTATGACAAAGAAAAGGTGTGATCAAACAAATACACATATATGTATATCAAGCCACCCACGGAGCCAGGCCACTCAGAGTGTGAATCTCGACATGTCTGATCTTGTCCAAGATGTACGCACGGTTAAAAGCATGATCATAAGCATCACGAGAAATCGCACAGACAATAGCATCGACCAAAGAAGACAGGTCACCGAAATTGTATGATCTGGAACTGTCGCCATTGAAATGGAAAACCCGAAGATTAGGAGCATGCAGATGCAACTCTTCCAAGCTCATATCCATGGACGCGAATGACTTGAGCTGGAAAGTTGCTCCGCAAATCTTAACAACACTGAGGTCCCAGCATTCCCTCAAGCAAAGCGTTTCAAGAGATGGGCAGGTGGCGAGCACTCTCTCGAGCATCTCATCAGTAATGTTAATTTTGAAGAGGCGCATCTCGGCGAGTAACGCAAAAGCTGAGAAATCAGAGGGGACGGTGAAATCAGAACGACTCAGCTTGAAGTGGGTTTCAAGAGATGATGTTCGGCCCAAATCGCAGCTGGAGTTGGTTGTACGGTGAGTTAAGCTGAGTTTTGTTTAGCTTAAATTCAACTGTTTTGATTTTTAGTATGAATCAAATTAAGTAAGATCGTGCAATGCGCCACTTGTACTGCAGACAACTTTAAACTTTATGTGTAAATTCTCATTAAATAATGAGATAAATTATTATAATTTAATATATTTGATATAGACTTTAATTAACTTTAAATAGACATCCTAATTGAATGAAAATATAAACTATAATAATTTGAACCTATGATATTTAATAATGAAGTTAGAAATTAAATTTAATCGGATTCGAACCCATGACATTTTAAAATAGAAAGTATTTTTATCATTTTTTATTTTTATTTTGTTTTGATTGGTTAAATCTCCTGGTTTTAGTCTCAAGTTACTATTTAATTTCCTTTTTATTAATACAAAGTAAGATGTCGTGCTTTGCATGATCTATACCTGATAAATTTTAATTTTATACGTAAACTTTATTTAATAATGAGATATAACATAATAATTTAATATTTTGGATATAGACTTTGATTGATTTTAAAGATATGTCTTATTTAAATAAAAAGTTAAATTATAATTATTTAATGTTTTATTAAATTTTTTCAAGACAATTAGATACACTATTATTAATAGCAAAATAGAAGTTGTGGTTAGTCGGGCTCGAACCTGTGACCTTCTAACATAAATGATATTTATTATTTCTTTTAAAAAAAATTGTAGTTAGCAAGATTCGAACCTGTGACCCTCTATGAGGTATTTTTATTGTATTTTTTAGATTTGCTTTAATTTATTGATTCTCTTATTTTTAATTTCAAGCTTGTATTGATTTCCTCATTTATCAATAAGAATAGATATGCTAGTACTCGGGCTAATTCAATTCATGTTGAGTTGAAATTAATATTGTATTTGTAGAATGAATAACAACACCTAGATGCTGCGAATGTTTGGCCTATGCTAGCGATAGATAATTAAATTATACATAAACTTTAAATTGAATGAGAAGTTGATAGACTCTAATTTTAGAGAAATGCTGACTAAATAAGGAAACAGAGTAAAATAATTGCACTTATTATTTTTATTTTATTATATTTTCATTGGTCAATTCTCCTGCGTTTTTATCAAGTATAATTATTAGTTCCCTTTTTATTCTTCAGAGTTGATATGAATGATATAAGAAAGAATCACGTATTCATACCATCTTATGGCTAGCAGATAGGATCGTTTCGGTTTTACTAAGCAGATTGAAGACTTATTCACAAACACTGAGAGTCTTGTATCACAACCGATCTCTAAGAACTCAATTTTTAAAGTTCACAAGAGGCCTCTAATTTTGTCTCAAGATGGTCAGTGAAGACTTATATTTATATGCAATAAGTTAATCAATCAATTTAATCAAAGATAATTGACGATCTCTAATTAATCTCAATATGTTTGAAGTGATGCAGCAACCAAAACCAAGAATTAATTCAAGAGCAACAGCTCATTGCATAAAAAACTCCTACTAGATTTGAGTCCTCAAACCATGAAAGCTATGATCATCACCATCCTAAGATTAATTGGATAATACTTGTTTAGGAAGGTCCGATTCATGTGTGCTTCTTTCAAAGGAGGAATGGAGATGGTCAAGCTGCAAGTGTACGTGATAATATAAGAGATTGTTTAAAAGATAGAACAAGTAGAGGTTGATTTTAAGGCTTGAGAAAGTCAAACCTCAATAAGTAGATAGTGGGATAATCGAAACGAAAGACCTTTCGTCGCTTTCTCAAAAGGCAGGGTTAGCGTGTATGGACATTAGAAAAATATCTTAGATTAAAATTGATTTTGTTAAATTTTCGGCTCCATAGAGGCAGTAAAATTGGCATGGGAGACAGACAAAAGGAGTTTGTTCAGTTGGGGGTATAAAATGATAAAATAATATTTTATAAGATATATTATGATAAATTTAAATGGATTTATTTCCTACATAAAATTTTAATATTAATTTGGCTAAATTGTATTTAAGATAAATAGAATCAAGGTAGCTTGCACGACCCAAACATAAGTCATACTGAATACCAATAAGTTTATCACGAACTCAATCCGAATAAAAATAACGTAAATTTGAGCCAAGCAATACTTAGCTCTAACTTGCTTGATGAATTCTCCTATTTGTTGTTACCTTTTTACACAAATGAAATTCATTTGACTTATATAAAAAAAGCAAGATAATATTTTCAGCTACTTATTTCTAAAAATTGGTACTTTACTGTAATACCTTACAGCAATATGGTTTTAAGGCCTAATCAACTTTAACCAAATCACATCCCCATTAAATAAAGTTGTGACAATTTTATTATTTCAATAGTAAGTGGGTACTTTTTTCTATATTTCTCCGGTTGTTCGATGAGTCTTATGGCTAATATCGACCAGAAGACCTTAAGACAGATTATTTTTCATATTTAAAAGCTCAGATATCTATGCAAGGATTCAATTCTCCTATTTGTTGTAAAAAATTTCCTATATCATGATATCTGGTATATGCAACATCAAGAAATAGAAATGCAATCTTAGATTCTTATTGAATAAAGTTGCTTCATGTTTCCGTATCTTCCCCTGGCCAACATTAAGCAACCCACCTAAGAGGTAACATTCTTGGATTGCGTTCTCTATTATCTTTGAAACAATCATTTTAGATGAAACTACGAGAAAAGTGTTGTGTAGGCAATCAATTTGATGCAATTAGGAAGATTCACTTTTAGAGTGAAAATTGATAATTATCTCAACACAATCACCACAGCAAAAGAGATTTCACAATAAGAATCATCACAACAAGTGAAAACCAAAAATTCGCAGATAACAACATAAAACCTATTTAGTATCTTGAACATAAAAAATATCACTTAGCATACCGGGAAAACTAACCCGTTTCTACGGGTAGGATATTGGATAATACATTGATCTTGCGTGTGTTGGGACCAATTTCTTGTCATCCTCTTCATATTCATAAAATAAAATCTGGGCTTCTGAAGAGACCTTGGGAAGAAGTAACAATTGTTCGAGGACAGAGCTCATTGGCGTCTCAAGTGAAGCATACCAATATATCTCTGGATCAGGAGCAACCAAAAGCAGGAGTTCGAGTGCAATAGCTTTCTCCAGTAAGAACTTCACCAAAAGGATTTCATTTGGGTAACCGCGAAAACTATTTATCTTCACCTTCCTGAGCTTGTAAAATAATTTATCAGGAAGATTTAGTATATCTGGGTGATGTCCCATTGGGCGATCTTCATGCTCGACATCAAGCTGCAAGATTATGACAAAATAGAAGATTGTCATCAGAAAGAAACAAGTAGGATTGATAACAAAATATTTTAGTTATAGTCACCTAACCTCGATGAAAAGCTTCTCTAGCGCAGGAAAAGTGCAATGCTCAAGAAAGCTACACAAACCCAACTCATATTCATGTATTCCTCGTAAAAGTATTTGTAGTTCATGTAGATTGTGGAATGTGATTGGCAATAATTCAGGTTCAATTGCATCCCTTTCGGCCATGTCCTGCATAAAAGAACACCGATTAAATACATCATAGATGAACCATGTGATGAAGAAAAGGGTTAATCAAATGAACATATACCCATATAGCTGAAAAACATAGAGTGAGGATCTCAACGTGTCTGAGCTTGTCTAAGATGTACACACGGTTATATACAAAAGCATAATCATTTATACCAACCGCACAGACAATGGCATCCACCAAAGAAGGAATATAGCTGAAGTTGTAATCGGAACAATCGCTATTGAAATGGAAAACGCGGAGATTAGGAGCATGTATTTGTAACTCTGCTCTGCTCATATTATCCAGATATGCCAACGACTTGAGCCGCAAATTTTCACCGCAAATATTAACAACACTGAGCTCAAAGCATTCCCTTAAGCTAAGAATTTCCAGAGATGGGCAAGTGGCAAGCATTCTCTCAAGCAGTTCATCGGTTATGTTAACATTGAATAGGCACAGATCTGTGAGAAATGAGAAACCAGAGAAATTTGAGGGGATGCTAAAATCAGAACGTCTGAGCTTGAAATGGGTAATCGTCTTGCATCCAAAGATACAAGAAGGCAGCGTGAATCTCTTCTTCTCGGACTCGTTGAACTCGTCTAGGGTCAGAGGTGCATAGTCAATACAGAAATCAAGCTCAAGCTGCTCAACATCTTTCTCAACCAGGCATTGCAACCAGGTGTTGACATTGGACATGGGAGGGATGAAAGGATAGAACATGAGCTTGAAACCTCTCAAGTTGTTGCCTCCGAGGAGCCGAAGCGACAAGGAGACCGATCCCGCCACCTCATTGGCGGACATTCCCCATGAGAAGTCTTCCCCAAAGTCAAGCATGTTGGGGTGGAGATGGATACGGTGGAACAGGCGGTTCCATCTCTTGCACACGACTGCTACTCTTGCTATGGACTCGATGGATAGCAGGGAGAAGATGGCGAGAAGGATTTCGTCGGGGAGATGGCCAGTTCTATCATCACTGACAGCCATGGTCGTTCAATTGTGTGCTATCCAACAACTGCAAACACAACAAAATGGTGAAGCTGCTTCATTGGGAAGCCGGGAAGGCTAGTCTTGCAAAGGGAGATTCTGAGCTTCCATTGAAGGTGTCCACCGATGGGAGAATGGAATTGACATATTGAATCAATCGATTTGTTATCAATCTATCAATTGAAGACTTGGACTTGGTCACAAGAAGAGTTCTTCATTGAAGCTTTCTGGGCAATATATCTTACATTGTTTGTGACAATTTGACCCCTCCAAGCCCAGGGTCTTGTGTTTCACGAGACATGACTTGGTAGAAAAGAGGTTAATGAGTAAGGGCGCCGGTCGGCAAACGGCGCTTGGTTTTACGATACATGGTACACGATCTATAACCGTCGGATTAACACTGGATATCCGATATCCAATTTAAATGATACGTTTTTTTATAATAATTATATTTAATATGATATAAACTTTGTTATAGAAATACATGTGTTTATATGTGAGATTAATATATTTTCAATTTTTTTATTAGCCTATTTAACTCATGGTTGCATGAATCGGAATCGGAATCGGAATCGGTTTTCCGGTGAATCGGAATCGGTCTGAATCGGCCAGAAATCGGTTCAGTTGAATCGGTCCAAATTAATTTAATCGGTCATATATAATAATTTGACAATTCATAATATAAATATATTAAAATTAGGTATTGATGTTATTTTGATATTATTCTGTGTATTATAGTTTATGATATTTTTAAATATTTTTTAAGATTTTTTTAAATTATTTAGAATTAATTATTATTTTTGACTCGAGTTAGACTCGAGTCAACTTTTAATTACGAGAATGCCACCCTCCCCTCTTTACCCCGCCGGCGGCGAGCCCGGAGTCGGGGACGCACGGCGGAGGCGGAAACGGGGCGGCGACGTGGTCGGACGGCCGTGGCGGAGCTGAGGGCGAAAGCGGAGCGGAGGGCGGTGACCCCGGAGTCGGGGACGCACGGCGGAGGCGGAAACGGGGCGGCGGCATGGTCGGACGGCCGTGGCGTGGTCAGACGGCCGTGGCGTGGTCGGACGGCCGTGGCGGAGCGTGAGGGCGGAGCGGAGCGAGCGCGACGGCGGAAGCGAGGGAGGGTTTTTAAAAGCCAAATTACCATTTTACCCATGCTTAATTAATTTAATTAAAATCAGACCTAGGGTATTTTAGTAATTTCTTAAAAAACCGATTCCGATTTAAATCGGCCGATTCCGATTCCGAGTTAAATCGGTCGGAATCGGTCGAAGCGACCGATTCGGGGCCGACCGATTCGGCCCCGAAATCGGATCGGCATCGCGCCGATCCGATTTAAATCGGCCGATTCCGCACGGAATCGGCCGATTCGTGCAACCCGGATTTAACTTCCTTATATTTTAAATAATTATTTCTAATTTTATTTTCCTCAGTGTCATTTAATTTAATTTTTTATAACATAATTGGATTTTCATTGGTTGGGTTTGGGTTCGAATTCGGATAGTAAAAATTTAAATGATAAATAGTCGGATTAATAATTAACAGGTTTGGTTTCGTTAATATCAAACTCACAGACACCTCTAATGAAAAGTCTGTTGTTGAAGTTAATTTTCTAAAAAAATTTCCGAAGGCTTGGTATTTTGTACATGCAAAGTCAAGAAATGGGACTGTGATCTTCCTGCGTGGAAATAAAATTTTAGATGAAACTATAACAAGTAATTTGATGTAATTTGCAAGATTGGCTTTTTGAGTGAAAATTGATAATAGTAAAATCTTTTAAATAACTATAGGAAATTAAAAAGAGCTTGAAATTTTTGTTAGCCTTTGTTTGATTAGTACGAAAGAAATAGTCGCTGGCGATAGCACATGCAAGCGGAGGTTGTGTTTCGCACCGGTCACCGAGCATGTGGTCGTCCAGACCAAGAAGGAGTCGGGAAGGAGGGGTAAGGTGTTAGGGAGGGTTGCCAGAAGTCGTTGTTGGGGTTGGTGGCCAATGGCGATGGCTGCAAGGCACTAACATTGGGTGGCTGTGGGGAAAATGAGGAGAAGAGGGGCGGAAGAGGAGGGAGGAAAGGAGGAGGGTGAGGTGGTGGCGACGTCGAGTGGAGGTTGCCGGGGTGGTGGCCAGAGGTGGCAAGGGTGGTTGCCGGCGAAGGGCCGGGGAAGACAAGGAGTCGAAGCGGCAGGTGGAGGAGAAGGTCAGGGGGTCGCCATATCCATCAAAGGTAAAAGCTTGTCTGATAATTAATCTATATAAATTTTTTTTAACAGTTTGTCCCCTTCCATGATTGAGCATTAGACAAAGGTTTTACTTAGCCAAACTCAATGTAATTAACATATAATTATATAATTTGAAGTATCATTTATTAGTTAGAGTAACTCAAACGAAGAAAAATTTTTATATATTAAAAATAAAGAATTCTTTGCTGCTACATCTTACTCAAAAGAAGGGAAAATAAAATAAGTATTACTGGCAAAGAGGCCAGATATTACAAAGAGATAGGTAAAAAGAATTTACTTTTAAGTATATACACTATAAGCATAAAAATGCCACAAAACAAATGGAAATAAAGCCTAAAATAAAAATATAAAAATTATAAATAAAAGACGACTTACCTAATATAAGACGTATAAAATTAATTTAATATAATGTGATTGATCACTTTATCCTTCGTGCGAGTACGGAGACTTTAGTCAAAGGAACCAAAATGAAATTAAAAAGATATACCTCGAATTTTTAATATGCTTAATGCCATGTGGCCTACAATAAAATTCATTTAATAAGATAACTATAACTGAAGGAGTTTAGAGATGTCTCTACAAATATGTTGCTATCCTTCTATTAAAAGGCTTGACTAGAAGTTGATCACAATGTGCGACCTTAAAAATATTCCTTAAAGCTTAGTGGTTGATCTAGGCCAAGTAAGCATTTTATAATATTTGTAAAGAATAAGTCAAAGATTGAACTGAATACTTCACATTGAATATTAATCTTTTGATCTAAAGGCTATGAATAATGAATGTATGTTAACGGTTTGTATTTATTATTTCTTCTAGAGTTCCTTTGTATAAATACTTGGATGCATCAATGTTAAGGTAGTCGTTTGTTCATATGGTATGAGAGCTTTGTTTTCAGGCTAAGCTTCTGACCTTTGTTTTAAACTCTTTGTCGTCAACATTGATCCTCGCCAGAGCTTGCTGCCAGAGAAAATTTTTGTTCAAATCAACCTCACGGTCACTCTGTTGACACTGAGATCAGTCGATCGAAGTATTAATCTCATCTTTGGCTATCTGATTTCTGGTTTGTTGTGTTTCGACAAAGGTGATCTACACCTTTATTCAAGTGTTGTTAACAGAGGTTTTTTCTGCAAATTGCCGGTCTATTAAAGTATAGTTTGATCTATGGAATCGAAGTTTAATGCAAATGGCGTCTTCTTCAATTTAAGGTATGGAGGAACAAGATATGGATTCTTCCATTTCAATTGTGTACCCTCATCCTTCCAATTTCAATGTGTCTAACTGTGTTACTATGAAACTTGATTCAACAAGTTTCTTATTTTGAGAGATGGAAGTGATGAACATCGTAGAGACACATGGTTTAATTGGTTTTCTAGATGGAAGCATCCTTGCTCCTCTAGAAACAAAGACTATTAAGTTGGTTACATTTGAGATTAGATTTATATAGAAGAATCCCGAAGTCAATGTTGTTGGACCTTTGATGGCCTTTGTCAGCCAAAAAAGTCTACCTATCAAGCATCATTTAGAGGCCGAGGTCACTCTCCTGGCAGAGGACGTAGACAAAACAATTTTACTCATTTGGAGTTGAAAATCGGGGCTTTCAATCTGCAAAACAATATCTTTGGACTCAAAATGCACATCAACAAAAACTAGTTTTCTCATCCAAGAAGAGGGGGTTTATGCCTCCAAATTGCAGCACAAAAATTTGACTGTGCTGCAAAATGCCGAAATGCAACCTATTACTCTTGCCAGTCCAGACAATGCTAGTTTTAAAGCGGCATAGACGGCTATGCTTGCTACATCACACATGTCTAGTTATCCAGGTATTTTCACTCAATTACAACTTTATTCAGGTTCTAGTAATATTGTAAATAAGTAATGGTTCTTCCCTCCCTATGACAAATATTGGAAAAGTGTATTTGAATACATTTAATAGTCCTATTGTGTTATGAAATGTTTTATAAGTTCCAGCCATGAAAAATATTTTGTTGTCAGTTAGCCAATTCACAAAGGGTCATGACTGTATTTTTGAATTTATACCTTAAGGTTTTGCTGTGATTAGCAGACCTACCGGAAGAATAGTTGCTTGTGGATCAAAGCATGACAATCTTTGTTTTTTGGAGCAAGCCAAGGAAGCTACTTTGTTCTCCAATCGACAGGTTGCTGCTAGAGATGATGCTTCACGTAGAAGGCTTGGACATTGCGCATTACAAAGTATACAAAAATTACAAAAAGATGGTCTCATTACATTAAATAATAAACACAAAGATACCTTTCTTTGTAGAAATTGTCAAATAGCTAAGTTATATGAATTGGCTTTGTTAGTTCCTCACTCAAAACTTTACCTTTGTTTGAGAGCATTCATTGTCATTTGTGGGTACCATCTCCTGTGCAATATGTTAAAGGCTTTCGATATTATACTTTATTTGTAGATGATTTTTCACATTTTAGTTGGTTTTCCCCATTATAAAACAAATCAGACATTTATAATTATTTTTTAATTTTTGAGAAATATATTGGAAGACAATTTGGACAGTGTATCAAAATCGTTCATTCTGATAATGGTGGTGAATTTGTCAATTTCAAGTTACAGGAGATTGTAGCACATGTATTAACAAGCTTCTTTCAAATGCTATACCAAAAAAATATGAGCCCATTTTCGATGGTGTAACAGGGCTCCTTTTTATTCTGCATTTTGAGTCTTTGGTTGTCGGTGCGTTCCTTATATGAAGACGTATTCTTCTAACAAGTTTGATCTGAAATTAGCTCCATGCATTTTCCACGACTACAGCATACATGCCAAAACGTACAAATGTTATAATC
This sequence comes from Piper betle, assembly GCA_033002965.1. Lineage (NCBI taxonomy): Eukaryota > Viridiplantae > Streptophyta > Magnoliopsida > Piperales > Piperaceae > Piper > Piper betle. The sequence goes on along the minus strand of JAURVB010014266.1, from coordinate 30,616 downwards.
CTCTTAGTGGAAGAATCTATTTGTCTGGTCATGTTCTCTTTGAGGAAGACACTTCCCTGCCAAGGATACTTTCAACTCACTAGATCAATTGAGTCATCACTGTCGCTCACATCATTTGTTGATTTCTTGCCTCAAGTAATTCAAGAAAATAAGCAGCTTTCTGATGTCACCAATGACCTTCATGTTGATGATTGCCATGTTATTGCTAGTAATGATGTTTATGCTAATCATAATAATGTTTATATTGTTGCCTTTACAAATTTGTCTCTTGTTACTGTCACAAATGATCATGCTGAGATTAAGGAACATCACTTCGTAACAAGAGCAAAATCAAGGATAGTTAAGCCCAATCCAAAATATGCTTTCCACACTGAGCAATCTGTTGAATCTGAACCAAATTTAGTCCATGAAAGCCTTTCATCATGAAGGATGGTTACAAGAAATGCATGAAGAAAAACATTCTCTTGAGGCAAATTCCACATGGGCTTTGGTTCCAAAGACTAAAGATATGCATGTTGTAGGTACCAAATATAATTTGAATGGAATAGTGGAAAGATTGAAAGCTCGGTTGTTTGTGACAGGATTTTCTTAACAAGAAAGAGTAGATTTCAGTGAAACTTTTTTTCTCGTGGTCAAACCATCAACTATGAGATTAGTATTATCCATAGCTACTATGTGCTCTTGGAAGATCCATCAACTTGATGTTAAGAATGTGTTTTTATATGGTCAGTTGCAAGTTTCTGTTAATGTAAGCCAACCACATGGATTCTCCTCCAAAACTCATCTTCATCATGTTTGCTTGTTGCATAAAGCTCTTTTTGGTCTCAAATAGATGCCTCGAGCCTTGTTTGATCAATTTAGTGTTTACTTCTATCAAAAGGATTTTTCACATGTATTACTAATTCTTCATTGTTCATAGACAAGTCTTCTAATGGAATTGTCATTCTCTTAATATATGTTGATGATATGCTAGTTACAAGTTCCCATGCTTCACTTGTTTCCAAGCTCCTTGATTAATTGATGGTGGAATTCGTTATAAAGGATCTTGCAGATGTACATTATTTTTTGGGATTTGAGATTGAAACGGTGCAAACAGGCTTATTTTTGTCATAAGAGAGATATGCTCAAAAGTTGATTAGCTACAACGGGTTTGATAAACTGCAAGCCTCAACTAAATCCACTTGCTGCTTGAAATGTACCACCAATGGTTGATGTGCCTTTTGGTGGTCCTACACAGTATAGGATATTAGTCGAATCATTACAACGCCTTACTTTTACATGTCTTGATTTGTCTTTTGTTATGAAGTGTCTCTCAATGCATGCATGCTCCCACAGAATTTCTGTAAAACCCATGACTCGAGTTAGAATTTTATACTCGGAACCGATCAGTTCGACTGTTATTTTAAGTTGGGTCAATTTCAAAACACGTGTACCAAACTGAGACCAGTCTTGTGTTATGAACCATAAGAGTTATGTATGCCTAAGTATATAATGATAACGTCAGTAAGATAGTAGTAGAATGAGTTATAAAAATATATGAGAGTACACTAGATTTTCTTTATTTATTTTAGTTAGATCGTAGAATTATTTTTAGGCCGAATAACGCATTATGCCACATACGAGTTTGCTCCCCAGCAACTCGTTTTTCTCCCGACCACTCGTTTTCTTTCCCCAAAACCTTACGAGATGACTCCTGACTTCTTCTCGACCACTCATTTTCCCCCATCCCAACACCTATTTATTCCAAACCTCTGACGCCATCACCATCCAGTCACCACCACCCTCCTCACCCAACTTCCTTCTCCTTTTTCTCCTTTCCCTCTGCCCCATGATCCTCACTCGAGCCGGCCACAACCTTGTCGCCGTCGCCGTGTGATTGACGATTAGGGATAGAATTTTATCCGTTTTTATTTGGTAATGAATTGTTTTATGATTTTATTGTGATGCAAATGGTGTGATTGTAAATAGGTGTTAGTTTAAACGTATATGCATGTTAACATAAGATAATAGTGAATTAGAGTTTGAATTTAAATGCATGTAAATAGATGTTGTATTGTATGAATTGATGAGGAGTGTAGCATTCATGCATTATACTAGACATTAGTATTTAATCTTGTTGTGTAGGTACAGAGTAAAAGCTTGCTGCCTAGGTGTGAGGACACGCTCGGAGCTTCTCCCAGATCTGTTTAGGACGAGTTCTCTATTTTATTGGATCCCACTTAACCCGAGTCATTTAGTCAACCACTTTTCCGGATTAATAACCCTTGAGGATGAGATCCCTCGAGTATGTTTTCAAAAACAAGATCCATCACAAGTTGCCTTCGGGCATATTGTATAAATCCCTTCCCAAACCTATATATAACTTTATCGAGTTTTCAATGAGACGAGAGATGAGAAAACTGACTCGCACGTACCATAAGCAGATGCACGTGCTAGTCAAAGCGGGCTCTGGATTAGTGATGGGCTATTCTAATCCCGAGGGATCCTGACAACTCCTGTTTTGAGTTCCTCACACTCGGAGAAACGTTGAGGTTTACGAGTACTGTATAGTACAGAGCATGTCCAGACTTGTGCTTCAAAGGGTATTTAAGGCGACCACCTGAGAGTACTCGGTCTTCATGCTCAAGGCCAAGAGAATTATAGAGGAAAGGAGGGGGTGTAGGATATACTAAGAGTCCTGATGGACCAGAAAATGAAATGAGAAAATGCTGAGAGAGGCATCATCAGCAGTAGAGTAGTCAGTTTAGGATGCTACTGGGTCTATAGCCCAGTGGCTCCTCAGTAGATGCCCTTCAAAGAGTTCACGAGAAGTATATTATGTGTTTCTTCATATAAGAGTTTTCTCTTATAGCCAGTTTGATATTAGTTATATTTTTGGACCAGTAACACTAATTACTGATGTGTTTTTATAATATATATAGGTGATGATCATGAGTAGAACGAGTCAGCCTGGACAGAGGAGCAACGTGTCTCTTGCATAAACATAAGTTAGATGATAGTATGCTTAATATTTTGAGGATGATGTAATGAAATGCAATACATGAGGACGTGGTGTGATATGATGTATATTGCAATAGAAAGATTGCTAACAATGACTTGTTAATAAATATGTTTAGACAATGAATAAGTACAAAAAATAAGTCAAGTCACAGAATTGATGAGAAATATGAATAGAATGTACAGGTGGGTCGAGACCCAAGCTTCAGAATGATTATACTACAAATTAGAAAGTTGTGTGAATGAAAATGTATATATATATATATATATATATATATATATACACACGTATACATGTTGATTTGACAGGGTGGCCCATAATTGCACTTTTAGGGGAGACTCAGTCCATCTTGTTTTACGAATCTTATTGATTTTCATCGTAATTATTTGCTATGTGAATTAGTTGACATGTCATCCATGTAGTAGCATGTTAAGGTTTTTTTGTGCATTCATCCATGCATAGCGATTGATATCTTCCATCTTGAGACACTGAGAGTAGATTCGCAAGAGTTGGGTTCCGGTTAGCCAACCTAACCAAGACAAGAGACATTCCGGTTTAGTTCCCAAGCATAAACCAAATTTGGGGTGTTATAATTTTTGGTATCAGAGCAAACTCTCAGTCAATTTAGCAGGAAGATATTTTCATAGGTGATGTGTGTGCAAAGATTACTCCAAGTCCAGCTGGCATGTATATATTTCTGTCCTGGTTGTCTTTGATTTACAAATTTCTCACCAATGGGTAGTGTGGCATTATTTTTATGATTGGACTAGTGAGTAGGGGTAATCATGGTAAGAACTCAAAGTATTTGCCACAGGACTCCATTGCCTCCTTCGCCCAAACAAGTTAGCCCTACTCATGCTCATAGCAAGGCAGTATCTAGCCGATCCAAGCCGCACTGCCGCCCAAAAATTCTAATGAGCCAGGCTCAGTAAGTCACCGTAGTGAGAGCCAACGTAGTAGAAGCCGTCATAGAGTTAGAAGTTGTCAGACTGAAACAGACAGTATGAGCTTCGTCTAGTATTGATTGAGAGGAGATTTGCCACTTTTGGAGATGTTGTGTGAGCCGTAAGCGGCACTGAGCTACTCAACCTTGTCGAGACTATGATCAGAGACAACAACACCCTCAATAATATCAATTGGATCAGGGGACACAATAGAGACATCAGATAGATGCTCCAACTGTAATGAGAGCCATGGATTGACAAGTTCAGGAGAACAGGCACCCAACATGTCAGAACGTTGGACGCTGTCATGAGGAATATGCAGGGCAGGTACCAACGCATGCTTTAGATGTGGTCAACCAGGACATCGGGCAATAGAATGTTTGAGAGCTTAACGCAATAGCCAGCCTTTCAAGCACCACTATAATGACTAATGCTTCTAGCTACCCCATTGCAACAATGAAGAGGCCAACATAATGAAGGGTAGAGACAGAGAAACAGTGGTCAATAGTCACCAAGATAGCAACAAAGGAGCCTGAATTAGAGAGGAATGATGGCTGCCATGACAAAAGAAGAACATATAGCTTTGGATCAGAGAGGAATCCAAATAACACCACCAGCAGACCTGTCCACTTCAACACCACCATGGGCAGTGGAGATGGACACAACCACAATTGCTAAAGCACTAGAAAATATGGTAAATGTGACAAGCATGCATGCATTCCACTTTAGATTTCAGATTTAGTGGATAGCTAAGAGAGTAAAGCCTCCTTGATATAAAATTTCGGAGGAATTTTGTAGAGAAGGTTATAAAATCCATAACTCAAGTCAGGGTTTTATAGTCTGAACCAATCAGTTTGATTGTTATTTTTAGTCAGGTCAATTTCAGAACAGGCATACCGATCCGAGGTCAGTCTTGTGTTATGAGCCATGAGTGTCATGTGTGCCCAAATATATGACGATAATGTCAGTAAGACAACAACAGAATGAGTTATCAAAATATTTGAGAATATGTCAGATTTTCATTATGTATTTTAGTTAGATCGTAGAATTATTTTTAAGCTGAATAACGCATTAAGACGTGTTATGGGCTGTTTGGGTGGGTTATTAGTTATAGAGCATGTCATTGTAATGTTGTGATGTGTATTATATTTTATGAGATTTTCCCCTACTTTTCTAAATTTTTTAATTATTACGAGTTAGTATTATTTTTCTCGAGTCGGAGTCGAGTCAAGTTTAATTTCGAGACAACCACTCATTTTCCTCTCTAACCACTCTTTTTTCTCTCTAACCACTCATTTTTCTCCCCGACCACTTGTTTTCTTTTCCCAAAACCTTACGAAATGATTCTTGACCTTCTTCCCTACCACTCGTTTCCTCCTCCAACACCTATTTATTCCAAGCTTCCGACCCCGTCACCATTTAGCCACCACCATCCTCCTCACCCAACTCCCTTCTCCTTTTTCTCCTTTCCCTCTCCCCAACGATCCTCACTCGAGCCAGCCACAACCTTGTCGTCATCACCACGTTATTGATGATTAGGTATATAAGTTTATCCGATTTTATTTGATAATGAATTGTTTTATGATTTTATTGTGATGCAAATGGTGTGATTGTAAATAGATGTAGATTTAAACTTAAATGCATGTTAAAAGATGATAATAGTGAATTAGAGTTTGAATTTAGATGTATGTAAATAGATGTCTTGTATGGATTGATGAGGAGTGTAGCATTCATGCATTATACTAGGTATTAGTATTTAGTCTTGTTGTATGGATTGATGAGGAGTGTAGCATTTCACGAGAAGTATATGAATGTGTTTCTTCATATGAGAGTTTGCTCTTATAGCCGATATGATATTAGTTATATTTTTGGACCAGTAACACTCGTTACTGATGTGTTTTTATAATATATGTAGGTGATGATCATGAGTAGGACGAGCCAACCTGGATGAAGGAGCAGTGACGACTCTTGCATACACACATGTTAGATGATAGCATGTTTAATATTTTGAGGATGATGTAATGAAATACAATACATGATGATGTGGTGTGATATGATGTATGCTATAGTAGAAAGATTGCTAATGATGACATGTTAATAAATATGTTTAGACAATGAATAAGTATAAAAAATAAGTCAAGACCCAGAATTGATAAAAAATGTGAATAGAATGCACAGGTGGGTCGAGACCCAAGCTTCAAAATAATTATATTATAGATTAGAAAGTTGTGTGAATGAAAATGTATGATATATATATACACACACACACGCACACACACACACGTATACCTGTTGATTTGACAGGGTGGCCCTTAATTGCACTTTTAGGAGAGACTCAGTACGTCTTGTTTTACGAATCTTATTTATTTTAATTATAATTATTTAGTATGTGAATTAGTTGACAAGTCATCAATGTAGTAGCATGTTAGAGTTATTTTTATGCATTCATCCATGCATACTGATTGACATCTTCAATCTTGAGATGCTGAGAGTAGATCCACAGGAGTTGAGTTCGGGTTAGCAGACCTAATCGGGACCAATGATATTCCGATTTGGTTCCCGCGCATAAATCAGATTTGGGGTGTTACAATTTTACTTCAGCTTGCTGAAACGTATTCTTCATTATAGCAAGCATACACTTGACTTTGGATATCATATTGTTGCAAACTCTGGTTTGAATCTCTCTACATTTTCAAACAGTAATTGGCCAGGTTGTCCTTTGACTAATAAATCTACCACAGGATATATAACATTTCTTTGATGTAATGTCATCTCTAGGAGTTGTTGTAAAGAACAATTTGTGTCTTGTTCTAGCACAGAAGCAGAATATAGAGCTTTAGCTGCTGCTGCTGCAGATCGTACTTGGGTTGGTTTCTTGCTGACAGATTTGGATGGTCCACTCGTAGCTACTGCCATTCTATGTTTGGACAACTTAAGTGGTCTTCATTTAATAGTGAATCTAGCATTTCATGCATGATCTACACACATTGAATTGGATTTTCATTGTGTGTGTGAGAGGGTTGCTCGAAAGCCACTGCATAGAGAGTTTGTTCCTTCAACAGATCAAGTTGCATGTGTGTGTGTGTATATATATATATATATATATATATATATATATATCACACACACACACAAAATCTCTCTTAAGTGATTTGTTTCAAACAATCTTTATCCAGCCTAATCTTTTCTGAAAGTTTAGTTTGAGTGGGAATGTAAAGAATAAATCAAAGACTGAAATAAATGCTTCACATTGAATATTGATCTCCTGATTTAATGGCTGTGAATATTGAATGTAACCTTGGCAACTCGAGATGTCTCGAGATGGTGATGCAACTTCTGCATCTAAAGATGGTGATGCCAACATACAATGCATGAATGAGATGCTTAGGTTCTAACATTATTCTAAATGGATGCTATGATATGCAATTATGTGCAAAACAAACCAAACAAGTAAAAATTTCAAAGAAAACAACTATTTTAAAAATAAAATACAGTCTCCCATGAAAGTGTATTAGGGACCACCTTCCAATAGCAAGCAATATATATACATTACAATAAAAATAGAAAACATAACAAAAACATGACATTTTTTCACAACTTTTCCATCGTCAGCATTTTCATCATCTTAAATTGGTTCTCGACCACATTAGCTTTTTCATGTTCAATTCTAATCATAATATTACCACACACAAACCATTTCATGCAATCAGACATTTAAAACATACATCTACCATCATTCTCAACATTTCATCATTTCACAATTTCATTCAACCTCGGCAGGTACATGTGTGCAAGTTGCATTGCTGCTCCTCCGCAGTCCCGTCAGCGTTCAATCCTCTAGATTCTCACCTTCATAGATAATTGAAAAATGTCAGTAATTCGTGTTATTGGTCCAGACCTAACTAATAAATAAACTTGCATAGGAGAGCTGACTCTCTTGTTAAAGTAATACATTCTTATACTACTCATAGAATCTCTCATAATGGCATTAATTAAGAGCTGATAGCCTCGGCTCGACAATGTCCCATTCTATCTCATCACATTCTTTGGCAACTTTAAAACTATCCCTTGTATGAGAAAATCGATTTCTTTCTTTCAGCCCTCTACATCTTCCGTATCACTCCTAGCCCTTAGTATAGAGGTCAAGTACTCTCAGGCATGCACATTCAGTGTAAAACTAATGACTTGAGTCAGAGTTTTACATTAGCGAACCAGTTAGTTCAACAGTCAGTTCGAGTCGAGTTAGTTTAATGAACTGAGTACAAGTCAAGGCCAACCACGAGTTATAAGCGATGAGTGTCAAATGCCCCTGAGCATTTGATGATAACAGTAGAAAAATGATGAGAAATGAGTTATCAGAGTATATTATAGTATGCAGTATTTTTTTTATTTATTTGAACGTACAATTATTTTAAAGTCAAATAACGTATTAGGATGCATTATAGAGAAGTTTGGGTGGGTTATTAGTTATTGTGATGTTATGGTATGCATTATATTTTATGGGATTTTCTCTTTTTTGGGGATTTTTTAGGATTTATTACTATTTAGTTATTATTTTTTACTCGAGTTGGACTCGAGTTAATTTTTATTTATGAGATTGCCCCCGAGAACTCTCCCCGATATTTTCTGCCCCAAACCCCAATCGCCAACCATTGCTACCCCGTCCTTGCCACCGATGCCACCTCCGGCAGTAGAACCGCCGCCACCAAGCCTCACTGTGTCATCGTCGTACGGCCCCGAGCAGCCCTGGCCGTCGCCCGGCCTCCACGACACCGAATCCCTGCACGATCGTGCAACACTCCAAGACATCAATTCGCCACTATCCGTGCCACTCCACCGACGCCTCCCCCTTTGACACTTCATCATTTCCCCCATGAGTGACCGACCCCTGCCGACTCGCCGCCGCCCCTGCCGACTCGCCGCCGCCCCCTGCCGACTCGCCGCCGCCCCCTGTGCTCATCGCCGCCATTGCCGTCCTCACCGCCATCACCATTGGGTCGAGGTTGCCAAGCCGGTGTTGACCCATAGCTGCTATTGGCTTGTCGGAAAACCGCTAGAAACTGTTGAAAACCGCTAGAAATCGTTGAAAAATCGGATTCACCGAAATTTTGCCGGATCTTTTGCCGAATTCATCTAGTCAAAATCAATTTAATTTTGGATGCCGCTGGGTGCCGAATTCGAGTCTTGAGCCACACGACGAAATCCTAACCATTGCTAATTACCGATGACACAAGGTCTAACTAACTCCAATTTAGTTTCTTAAAGGTGATAATTATTAGTACAACATGCTAGGATTGATGGATTAAAGTGTTAAATATTTTATTGTAATAAAAATATAAATTTTCTTGATTCAATTGTATTAAACCGAACTCTGAGTAAATAATCAGGTAAACTAAGTAAGTATTGTAATCTAATGCAACGTAGCATAGGAAATCTTATATGAATTGGGATTGATGTTAGTATATATTAATGTGTGTGTGCTATAGAATGTGTGAATGCATCATAAGTGAGCATTAGCTTTTAGTTTGATGTGTAGGTATGAAGTAAGAGCTCATCGCGTAGGTGGGTGGACACAATTGGGGCTTCTACTAGGTCCATTTAGGACTCAATTCTATTTTGACTTCTATAGTTTATCGTGTTTTATATTAACAGGTAAGTGGACATGCCAAGTGGTGGATTTATTATATCCCACTCCATAGGGGCCATCTATTTATATGAGATTTACGAATTAATAACCCTCAAGGATGATATCCCTCGAGTTTGTTTTCAAAACTCAGATCCAACACGCGATGCCTTAGGGCCTATTATGTTGAAATCCCTACCCAGGCCCATGTACATTTTATTTTTTGTGTTTTTAGTGAGATGTGAGGCGAGGGAAAACCAACGATCGTGTCTTAAGATAGGGCATGTGTTTGTCAAAGCAAGCTCTGGAATTGGTGAGTGTCTGTTCCATTCCCAAGGGATCCTGATAACTCCACCTTTGAGTTCTTCAAGCCCAGAGAAGTGTAGAGGTTAACGAGTGCTGCTATGTAGTGTATGTCTAGACTTGTGGTTGCACATGGTACTGAAAGCGCATGCCTAAGACTACTCGGCCTTTATCTCAGGTTAGGAGTGACACAAAGAATGTAGAGGGTGAAAGAGAAGAGAATGATTTTCTCGCACAAGGGATAGTTTAAAGTGGCTAATGAATGAGGATGAAATAGCAAGGGAACATTGTCACATCCCCAATTATTGCCCTTATGAGAGTTTTTATCAGGAAGAATAATGAGGTTTTCATTCAACAGGAGGGTCAGCTCTCCTGTGTCAGTTTGTTATTAGTTATTTTTGGACTGATAACACTTGTTATTGACGACTTTTTATTATATATATTGGTGAGAATTGCGAGGAGTGAGCGACTGTTGGGACTACAGAGTAGTACTGAAATTACACAGACATGTACCTGCCAAGTGTAATTGGTGATGATGATGTGTGTTGAACTGTGTGAATGATGAATTTGAATTGCCATTCTGTGAAGTGATATAAATATTTTGTATGTGAATGAAGTTGTGAATGAAAATCAATAGGGTGAGTTATGGAGTTTAGACTCGGCTCAGATGATGAGGAAAGTAGTGATAACTGAAATGTAAAGGGAATGCCATGTTTGGACTATGTTTTTAATGCTTATTAATTTAAATATATATTGCTTGCTATTGATAGGGTGATCCTTATTGGACTTTTAGGGGAGACTCTATCCTTTTTGCTTTAAAAATAGCTATTTTTTTATAATTTTTATTTTTTTGGTTTGTTTTATACTTGATTGTATATCATAGCATGCATGTAGGGCAACGTGAAAACCCACGAATCCCATTCATGCTTTGCATGTTGTATTACCATCTTGAGACACTGAGGGTAGATCTGGGTTGGCCTAACCGAATTAAATAAACTACAGAACGGTTTGATCGCCGCTAACATTTATGGGTTGGTTCATGGGTGAACCGAAACGGGGTGTTACATTCAGTACCTTTTGAAACCACAAGTCTAGACATGCGCTGAATTGTAGTACCCGTAAATCTCGACACTTCTTCGGGTTTGAAGAACTCAAAGCTGAAGTTGTGAGGATGGCTTGAGAATGGAATGGTTCGCTCACCAATCCAGAGCCTGCTTTGATTGACACATTCTTGCTCGAGTAGCATGGTTGTCAATTTTCTCTTGTCTCACTTCTCACTGAATACTCGAGAAAACTGCATGTATATAGGCTTGGTTAAGGATTGTAATATAATAGACCCAAAGACATCATGATTTGGATCTGAGTTTTCGAAAATAAACTCGAGGGATCTCATCTTCGAGGGTTACTAATCTAAAAATTCATACAACTAAATGACCCATGTGGAGTGGGATACAATAGATCCACCACTCGACACATCCACTTACCTGTTAAAAACAAATCACGATAGAGTAAATCACACTAAAAGCGAGTCCTAAACGGACTAGTACAATCTCCAATTGTGTCCATGTGCCTAAGTGGTGAGCTCCTACTTTGTACCTAAACATCAAAACTAAAAGCTAATGCCTACTATGATGCATTCACACATCCTATATCATATTCACATCAATGCACTCATCATATCAAATCACACACATCAATCCATATTCGATTTCTAGGCTACGTTTTATTTGATTAACAATACATGCTTAATTTTCTTAATTAGTTCCTTAGTATTTATTTAATACAATTCAGATCATGCAATTCATCTTCATTCACAATAAAAATATTTATCACATCAATCAATCAAATCCTAGCATGTTGTGATAATAATTATTGCTTTTAAGTAATTAGGTCCAAGTTAATTATACCACGTACCGTCGGCAATCGGCAATGACTAGAATTTATTGTGCAATTCGAGACTTGAATTTGGCACCCGACAGTGTCCAAAGTTAGATCAGGTTCAGCTGAACGAATTTGGTAAAAATGCGGTGAATTTTAGTTATTTTGGTTTTGTGGCAGTTTTTGGTGATTTTCGGTAGTTTCCGACAGCTTTTCGGTGGTCTTTCCGATAGGTTAGTTGGCACCGGCGCGGCGAGCTCAACCCGATTGTGGTGGTGGTGATGGAGGCACCGGCGGCGACGGCGAGTCATTTGGGGATCGATCGCTTGTTCAATTGGCCCTTGGCCAGCCTTGGCAGCAGCCCTCGTTATGAGGGAAATACTCTTGGGCAAAGGGGGAAGGTGTCAGTGGCACGGTGGAGGCGAAGTGGCGGGAACAATTGCAAATCGGCCATAGGATGGATGGCACAAAGGGTGGCATCAAGGTGTCATGGAGGCCGAACGGCAGTAGAGAAAGCTGGGGATGACATGGCAATGACTCAGTGGTGGTCCGTAGTGTCAATTGGCGGCGGGAGGTGATGTTGATGGTGAGGACAGAGGCGGCGACGAGGTTAGGGAGGAGAAATGGTCGTGAAGTGGGTTTCGGGGCAATCTCGTAAATAAAAGTTGACTCGACTTCGACTTGAATTAAAAATAATATCCAACTCTTAACAAATTCAAAAAATCCTGAAAAATAGGAAAAATCCCATAAAATATAATACACACCATAACATCAAAATGACATGTTCTATAACTTATTACCCAACCAAATTATATATAACACGTAATAATGCATTATTCGGCCTAAAAATAATTCTACAAACAAATATATAAAAAAAAGTTTTAGACTGTCATATACTCTCATAACAATTTCTCATCACTTTCTGACTTTGCCATCATATACTCTGAAACACTTGACCATCATTGCTCATAACACACACAGCTGGCTTTGGCTCAACACACGGGTTATAAAACGAACTCGACTTAAACGAATGGTTGAACCGACTGGTTCTCTAATGTAAAACTGTGACTTGAGTAACGGGTTTTACACTAATGGTTTTTGGACTATGCTCTTTTATTATTATTATTAGGAGAGGAAAATCTTAAAGCATCCAAAACTAGGTCCTATTTTTATAGACATAAAATTTAAGTAGTAAAAAATCCTACATTGATAAATAGATAAATGTTAATAAGTAATTAAATAATTAAATAAAAAATTCTAATAAATATAATTGATAAGATTATAAAAAAAGGAATATTAGAATCAAGAGTGGAAAATATAAAAGCATACAAAACTAGTTCCTATTTTGATTTACATAAAACTTAAGTAATTAAAATTGGTAAATTGATAAAGAGATCAATATTAATAAGTAATTAAATAAATGTATACAAAAAAATTCTAATAAATAAAATTGATAAGATTATAAAAATAAAATTGATAAGATTATAAAATTGCTCAATTTCAATTTATGTAAATATCTAAATCATTTGAGAATAGCCAAAGATAAGACTAATAGGTAACTAAAATTATAAACTATCGTGGAGACTTACCAATTAAAGAACTAGTTTTTATAAATTTTACAAACTCATGAATTGAGTGCGCTCTTAACGAGTTTGTGGTGGAGAGGGGCGAATGGTTATCAGACAAGATGTCGTGCTATGAACAATTTCTATTATTGAAACATTTTAAATTTATGTATGAGTTCTGGTTGAATATTGAAATAGACTATGATATAATCTTAATAACATATATGTAGATTTTGATCAACGGTGACTTTAAAAATAGACCTTAATTGAGTGAGAAAATAGACTATAATACTTTAATTTATTTTTTATTTTTCTTATAATTTAGTTGGTTCAATTTTATTCTTTTAAGAGTGGATGTATTACTTGTTATTTATAAGAGTCTCCCTTTTATTTATAAGAGTGGATGTATTACTTGTTAAGCCATATGTGGGCGCATTTGAAGATTAAGGCGGAAGAGAGGTGGTTGGTTGTGCCCAATACAGGTGCTAATTGAGCAAGCGAGCTGAGCTCAACATGTGTTCGAACTTGGCTCGAGATCGAACGAGTTTTGGACATACATGCTCGAGTTCGACTCGAGCTCGAATATACTTAAACTGTTTAATTTTTGTGAGCTCGTTCGCCAGCTCGTTCGTTAGCTCGAAACTAGCTCGATTAAAAGTCAAAAGTACCTCACTTAAAAAAAAATGAGGCCAATGTGGTTTAAACCCACAACCTTGAAATCATCAAGGTGAATACTTACCATCTCAACTATCTTGCTTCTTTGTTATTATATTTCTATATATATATATATATATAATAATATAATATAAAAACTATATTATTATATTATTTTATCGAGTCGATTTCGAGTCGAGTTCGAGTTACAACCGAGTCGAGTCGAGTCGAATACGACCTTGCTCAAGCTCGGCTCGTAAGATTCGAGTTCGAGTCGAGTATTTAAATGTCGAGTTTCGAGTCGAGTCAAGCCGAGCCGAACGTTAAATGCTCACGAGCTGGCTCGCTCAATTAGCAACCCTAGTGCCCAAGAAGCAGCATTAGAGTCGCAATCTTGGTCTAAGTGATAACTATTTTCTTAAGAGAAATAGAATGGTTTAAGTTGGGTATCTATGTTTTGTGAATTATAACTGGTAACTGTTTTCTCATTACAAATTGAACTTCCCTATTTAAAAACTATGGTTATTACAATATTGATCCTTTTCTTTTCCAATTCACAAATTGAATTTCTCCAAGTCTTGCCTCAATGAGAAAGAAAACAAATTTAATCTAAATAAGCCACGTTTCTTTGTTTTCCCAAAAGACATTCCTATTATCCTAAAAATCATAATAAACCATGGAAAAAAGTTCTATCTATACATTGACAAAAAGCTGAAGCACTACAAATCGTAGACTGTCGACACAGCTAAGCATTAGCAAGGCAAACTGATCCATATGCAAAGTAGTCTGGAGCGCATTGGGATTTTGTATGCGTTAGGGCCAAGCTATTTCCTTCCCCGAATTCATATAGCAATAATCTGAGCTTCCGAGGAGGCCTTGGGAAAGAGCATCAGTTGCTAAAGAGCAGTGCTCAAACGTGTTTGAAGTAATGCAGATCTATTCGCCTCCTCACTAGAAGCAGCAGCCAAAACCAGTTAAGAAATGAAGACCAACAACTCTTTGCAGTAAAAACCACACCAGCGGGATTTCATTAGTATAATCACGAAAACTATTAATCTTCACCATCTTAAGATTGTTTAGTACTTGATTAGGAAGATCCAATTCATATGTTGTCCAGCTGTCTTCGCACAAAACGAGATCGAAAGGACTGAGGTCAAGCTGCAAGTGTACTTGATAACATGAGATGTTCATAAGATAGAAGCAGAGGGTGATTTTATGGCTTTAAAGACAGTCACAAAACCTCAATGAAGAGCTTCTCTAGGGAAGGAAAAGTGCAACGTAGAAACCATTTGCAAAACCCAAATAGTATGTCATCCCGTAGTAGGGAGTTTGGTTGCGAAGAAAATTTTATATAAAATCTTATAGAAAATTTTATCCTGATTCTTGATTTATTAGTATTATTAAAACTGACTTAGTTTATGAAATAATGTTTGATAAATATAATTACTTTTAAAAATGTTATTGATATTACTTTACGGTTATAAGTTGAAGGCACAAGAACCGGGTGGGGGAGGGGGGTGGGGGTGGGGTGGGGGAGGAGAAGATGACAACAGTGAAAAAATAATTTTGGGGTCTACCATGTTTTTTTAACAATTTATATAAAAATAATAATAAAATCGATATCATTTTTTTATTTTTCTAACGTCACCTAATACTAATTTACATGTAATTTCTAGAGTTTTTAATTTTGCTAGTAAATAAGTCTAAAATAACACAACTAAATGTTGGGTTGTCCCTCCTCCGTAAATACGTAAAATTATAACCCTATTTTGGGACAACACCAAGATTTTGTAGATACGCTTCGTTCAAAGGAATAAAAGCAACATCATACAATTTTCTTCTTTGGTTTTTAGTTTTGGAGAAAAATGGTCACGGAAGAAAAAAGAAAATTGTGTTGATTAAAGAAAGGTAAATGTTTTGTTGAAATTTATTTGCAATTGTCGGTGGTAACTTCGCCAAATTCTTAATTTGTAATATTTTTCTATCCTTCTCTTCATTGGTCAATATCAATTTTGTAAAAAATACAATAAATTAGTATTAGGGAGTTTGTTCTCTCGTGGATATTTTTTATATTAAAGTTGTGATATAGTGAATTTGATCTTGTAACACCTCATTTCGGCTTACCCGTGAACCGACCCGGAAATGTCACCAGCGACTGAACCGTTCGCTAATTTACTGGATTCGGTTAAGCCGACCCGGATCTGCCCTTGGCGTCTCAAGATAGAGATGCAAACATGGAGTGCATGGATGGGATGCGTAGGTTCTAACGTAGTCCTACATGCATGCTATGATGTGCAAGCAAAACAAAACCATGAAATAAGCAAGAAATTTAAATAAAAATTCATTAATTTTTTTACGAAAAAATGGATAGAATCTCCCTTAAAAGTGCAATAGGGGCCAACCTATCCACAACAAGGGTATATAAATATTTTATCAAAATATGATAAAACATAACAATCTACCGTGGCATTCATCATTATCTCATTTGTTTTCATCTGAGCCGAGTCTGAACTTCAAGGCTCCCTACTCATTCACAATTATCCGCTCGTCTCATAATAAGCAATTTATTAAGATAAAAACATTTTAATTATCATTCACACAGCATTAACACACCATCATTATACATTACACGCGGCAGGTACATGTGTGTGCGGTTCGTACTGCTCCTCCGCAGTCCTGATAGCTTTTATCTCTTGCATTTCTCACCTACATATATATAAAAAACCGTTAGTAACGAGTGTTACCGGCTCGAAAAATAACTAATATCAATTTGGCACAGGAGAGCAAACTCTCCTGTGGAATCAAAACCATATACTTCCTCAAGAACTCTCATCAGGGCACATATGGGAGTCGTCGCCCTCGGGTCGACAACATCCCCTTTCTGTATCATTCTCTTTCATTAGCCATTTCATCTATCTCTTTTGCGGCGATTCATTCTCATTCGTCTCAGCCCTCTACGTCCTCTGTATTGCTCCTGGCCCTGAGTACAGGGGCCAAGTACTCTCAGGCATGCTCCTTCAATACCCTTTGAAACCACAAGTCTAGACATGCGTTGCATTGCAGTACCCGTGAACCTCCACACTTCTCCGAGTTTGAAGAACTCAAAGGTGGAGTTGTCAGGATCCCTCGGGAATGAAACGGCCTACACACCATTCCAGAACCCACTATCGACTCACACGTGCCCGCTCGCGTAGCACGGTAGTCGGATTTCCCTTATTCAATCTATCACTGAAAACGCGAAAACTATACATATATATAGGTCTAGGTTGGGATTTATACCATAGGCCCGAAGGCATCGTGAGCTGGATCTGAAGTTCGAAAACAAACTCGAGGGATCTCATCCTTGAGGGTTATTAATATGGAAAACTGTTGGCTAAATGACCCAAGGTAAGTGGGATCCGATAAAACACCACTTAACTCGTCCTGCACGTAATAAATCAAATACACAGTAGAATAGCGTAAAGCAGAGAACGAGTCCTAAACGGACCTGGTAGAAGCTCCAAGCGTGTCCTCGTGCCTGGGCGGCGGGCTCCTGGTCCATACCTACACATCGAAACTAAATACTAACGCCCACTCATGATGCAATCATACATCCTATATCACAAATACATCCATCATGCATCAATCAACACACATCAACCTATATCAATTCTAGCAAGTCTACTTAGGCTAGTTTGCATTAGATCATGATCATTACCTAGTTATCCTAATTAGTTTCTTAGCCTCCATTTTTAACACCACTCAATCAAACAAGTTTCATATCTTATCCTTAATCAATTCTACATTTATATATATAATTATAACACGCAATTCACCAATCCTGGCATGCAATTCTAATAATCAATACTTTTAAATAAGTAAATTAAAATAAATTATACCTCGTGGGGTTCGTGGCTCGAATTCGGCACCCTATGGCGTCCGAAGTTTGATAGGGTTCGATCGGAGGGATTCGGCGAAAGATTAGGTGATTTCCGATGAATTTTGGTGAATCCAATTTTCCGGCGACTTCCGGCGACTGTCCTAGCGGTTTTCGGCGACTGTTCCGGCAGGGAAATCGGGTAAGGGTTAGCACCGAGCTCGGCGAGCACGTCTCAATGGTGGTGACAACAAGGACGGCCACGGCGACGATGACCGCTGGTGGCGGCGTCGAGTTCAGTCGGGGCGGTCGGTCGTTCCGAAAATAATAACTAGTTTGTAATAAATTCTAAAAAAATCTTAAAAAATATGAAAAAATCACATAAAATAAAACAAACACGATAACATCCAAATGACATGCTCTATAACTAATAACCCACCCAAATATGATCTAACGCGTCCTAATGCGTTAGTCGGCCTAAAACTATTTCTACGATCAAATACATAAAAAAAGAAAAATGCTGCATACTTTGATATATTCTGATAACTCATTTCTCACCATCTTTTCGACGTTATCATCATATATTCAGGTACACCTGACTCTCATCACTCATAACTCACGGCGGGCCTCGACTCAGCACGCGGTTCATGAAACTGACTCAACTCGAACCAACAGTTGAACTGACTGGTTTGGTAACGTAAAACTCTGACTCTAGTCACGGGTTTTACAGATCTAGCCATTTGCCCCTGGTTTTTTCTTAAATTTGGGGTTTTCCTCGTAAAATTGTTGTTGTCTATAATGGAAGGTATTTCTGTAACGACCTAGCCCAAAGTGCAACGTAATGGGCTAAGTCATTTCTTTAAAATGGGTACCCCGAAAGTTAAAGATCTCTAGTCCATTCCCACTTATAAACAGGGTCTTCTCCCAGTAGGTATTAGATGTGGGACTAAGTTGAGGGATCTCACAATCCACCCACCTTAGGAAATTTCGTCCCAGAAATGCCTATTCTTGGCCCGTTGCTAGCCCCAGCCCACGACCTTTCTGGCCCGTGACCGGCAGCCTAGCCAACGTTTCTAGTCCAGCCCGTTGCTAGCCCCAGCCCACGACCTTTCTGGCCCATGACCGGCAGCCTAGACAACGTCCCTAGTCCAGCCCACCATCTAACACGGAACCAGGTTGGCTCTGATACCATTTGTAACGATCCGGTTTAAAGTGCATTGTAATGGGCTAAGTCATTTCTTTAAAATGGGTACCCCGAAAGTTAAAGATCTATAGTCCATTCCCACTTATAAACAGGATCTTCTCCCAGTAGGTATTAGATGTGGGACTAAGTTGAGGGATCTCACAATCCACCCACCTTAGGAAATTTCGTCCCCGAAATTCCTATACTTGGCCCGTTGCTAGCCTCAGCCCACGACCTTTTGGCCCGTGACCGGCAGCCTAGTCAACGTCCGTAGTCCAGCCCGTTGCTAGCCCCAGCCCACGACCTTTTTGGCCCGTGACCGGCAGCCTAGCCAACGTCCCTAGTCTAGCCCACCATCTAATACGGAACCAGGTTTGCTCTGATACCATTTGTAACAACCCAGCCCAAAGTGGAACGTAATGGGCTAAGTCATTTCTTTAAAATGGGTACCCCGAAAGTTAAAGATCTCTAGTCCATTCCCACTTATAAACATGATCTTCTCCCAGTAGGTATTAGATGTGGGACTAAGTTGAGGGATCTCACAATTTCTTTTTGGGTTAATGTGGTGTCTATTTTGATTGGTACTTTTCATCCTTACTTGTTGAATGAGGATTTTGTTTGGTTAATCCCAACAAGTGGTATCAGAGCCTTAGTGCTTAGTTGTTTGCTTGGCAAATTTTGGTTGTTAATATTTGATGGCCCCTTGGTGTTCGACAAAATTTCTAAGAGCTTAGTTGGTGTGTTTGTGATTTATATTTTAACAAGATGACTAATGAAAAACATGTTACGATGATATCTCTTGAGGGGCTGAGTAACTCGCACTACTGGAAAGGAAAAATGATTAATTATCTACATTCCAAAGATTTGTATGAATCTATCACTAGTCAGAAACTAGTAGAGGTGACTGATAATGACTAGAATAAGTTGGATAAGAAGGCTATGACCTGTTTGAGACAATAGATAGATGAAGTTATGTATCATCATGTTTCTGAATTGTCATCCTAAAAACTATATGGGATAAACTCCAAGAAGTTTATAAGAGGAATACTACAAGCAACAAGACCCTTTTAATAAAGAAATTAGTAAACTTGAGGTGTAAGGATGGAAGTGCCATAAGTGAGCATCTTAATGAGATGAAGAGTATTATTGCTCAACTTGCTAGAATGAAGATGACTTTAAATGAGGAATGACAAGCTATCCTGCTCTTCAACACATTGCCAGAGAACTAGGAAACATTGGTGATCTCTTTGACCAATGCTGCTCTAGATAAAAAATTCACAATAAACATGGTAACAAATAGTTTACTAAATGAGGAGGTGAGAAGAAAAACACTACCAATTTCAGGTTCTCATGCATTAGTGTCAGAAGAAGCAAGAGGTAGATCAAGAAATAGGGATACAAACAAAAGAGACAAGAGTCAAGGAAGGTGTAAATCCAAGAAGAACCTAAAGTGTTATTATTATGACAAGACATGTCATATCAAAAAGGAATGTTGGAAGCTCAAAAAGACTTGAAAAGTAAGGACAACAAGGATCAAGGAGAAAAGGATGCCAATGTTGTACATAATAACTTGGTTATTCTTTTTGATTATGGGAATGATTGTTTGACGACTGATTGTGATGTTAGTTAGGCAATTGACTCAGGAACATCATTCCACGAAACTCCAAGAAGAAATTTCTTTACTACCTATGAACCTTCGGATTTGGGTATAGTGAAGATGAGAAATAGTGATGCTTCCAAAATTGTAAGACTTGGAGATTTGTATATAGTAACAAACATGGGTTACAAATTGGTGCTTAAAAATGTCAAACATATTCCAGATTTAAGGATGAGTTTGTTGTCAAGTGGAGTGCTTAATGATGAAGGATTTGGTTTACAATTTGTACAAGGTGTGTGAAAACTTGTAAAAGGTTCTCTTGTTGTTGCTAAAGGGAAGAAGAGTTGTAGTTTGTACAAGACTGAGACAAGTCTAGTTCGAGGGAGGTTAATATCTCCTCACTTGATTCCATTGCTGATTTGTGGCACCATCGATTGGGACACATGAGTGAGAAATGACTAGATACGTTGAAGAAGCTAAATCTCCTTCCCAAGGTCAAAGACATCAAAATTAGTCCTTGTGACCATTGTTTTGTGGGCAAACAATGTGTGACATCCTTTGCAAACACATGTACAAGAAGGTCACAAGTTCTTGAGTTAGTATACACTGATGTGTGTAACCCTATGGAGGTAAAATCTCTTGGCGGTTATATTGAGTTTTTGGCACGAAAAATAAAAGTGATGTTTTTGGCATCTTTAAAAATTTTCATGTATTGGTTGAAACAGAAATCGGTAAGCTCTTAAAATGCCTAAGAAGTGACAATGGTTCTCAATATTGTTCTGTTTGAGTTTGATGAATATTGTAGCAAGCATAAGATTAGGCATAAGAAGACGGTTCCTCATACTCCTCAACATAATAGAGTAGTTGAAAGAATGAACAAGACTATCTCTGAGAGGATTAGAAGTATGTTGTGTTCATCTAAGTTGCCTAAAAGCTTTTGGGGTGAGGCCATGAGCACAGCTTGTTATTTCATCAATAGATCTCCCACACATGCCCTGGATAATGACATACCAGAAAGGGTTTGGAGTGACAAAAAGGTCAATTATTCTCATTTGAGAGTCATTGGTTGTAAAGCCTTTGCACATGTGCCTAAGGAACAAAGGGCTAAGCTTAACTCTAGAGCCGTGGAATGTACTTTTCTGGGATATGGTGATGATAAGTTTGGATACAAACTTGGGGATCCTAAGAATAGAAAACTAATTCAAAGCAGAGATGTACTTTTCAGGGAGGATCAAACAATTGAGGACTTTGGCAAGGAATAAGTTCCTCAAACAAAATCTCAGGAAAACTTGGAAAATATAAAAAGAACCTTCAACCTCAACTAAAAGTGAAGAGGAGGCTTAGGATGACACAATTTGTAACACCCCAAATCCGGTTCAAGCTCGTGAACTGAACCGGCATGCTACATGCCCCGGTTAGGTCGGCTAACCCAAACTCAACTCATGCGGATCTAATCTCGACGTCTTAAGATGAAGATACTACTCGTCATACATGGATGAATGCACAGAATCTTGACATGATACTACATGGATGACATGCAAACTAATTTACACAACAATATAATTACGACCAAAATCAATGAAAATTCTGAAATAAAACAGACAAGAGTCTTCCCTAAAAGTGCAATTAGGGTCACTCTGTCAAAATAATATATATATATATATATATATATATATATATATATATATATAAACATATATGCAAATATATATCTATATATCAAGCAACTTTATTCACACAATCTAATATACAATTTACTCA
The DNA here is from genome assembly GCA_033002965.1 of Piper betle. Lineage (NCBI taxonomy): Eukaryota > Viridiplantae > Streptophyta > Magnoliopsida > Piperales > Piperaceae > Piper > Piper betle. The sequence continues at coordinate 8,254 of JAURVB010014266.1, read as the reverse complement.
CTCTAAGCTTGGGTCTCAACCCACCACACTTCCACTGCGCAATCTATTCATGTTTCACATTCTGTCATCATGTCTTAACAATTAATCACAACATGTCATCTTGTCTTAGCATTTAATCATGTCACATCATCATGTCTCAAGCATTTAGTCACACCATTCACAATATAATAACATTATGAACAAAATATTAACCACTCTATTGACTGACATGTGTGCAAGCGACAACAGTGCTCCTCCGTCCAAGCTGGATCCTCCAACTCGTGATTATTACCTATATATAGTATAAAAACACGTCAATAAAAAGTGTTACTGGTCCAGAAAATAAAATAACTATAACAAGCTGGCTATGAGAGCAAACTCTCATATGAAAGAAAATATCAGATACTCCTCGTGAACACTCTGAAGGGCACCTACTGAGGAGCCACTGGGCTGCAGACCCGGTAGCATCCTGAACTGACTGATCTGTTGCTACTGATGCCTCTCTCGGCATTTTCTTACTTCATTTTCTCATCTCGAATTCTAAGCCCTCTCCTTACCTCCATATTTCTCCTAGCCTTGAGCACGAAGGTCGAGTACTCTCAGGCAGTTGCCTTTAGTACCCTTTAAACCACAAGTCCGGACATGCGTTGTACTAAATAGTACCCATAAACCTCCATGTTCTCTGAGTGTGAGGAACTCAAATGCAGAATAGTCAGGGATCCCTCGGGAATGGAACAGTCCGCTACACTAATCCAGAGCCCGCTTTGACTACCATGGCATCCGCTCATGGTACGTGCAGTCAGTTTCTCCATCTCTCGTCTCACTGAAAACTTGATAAAATTATATATATGGCCTGGGAAGGGATTTATATAATAGGCCCAAAGGTAACTTGTGGTGGATATTGTTTTCAAAATCATCCTCGAGGGATCTCATCCTCGAGGGGTTATTAATCAGAAAAACTGTTCGGTTAAATGACCCGAGTTAAGTGGGATCCAATAAAATGCCACTTAACCTGTCCTACAAATAATAAAATAAACATACAATAGAAGATAATGTAAAACAAAGACGAGTCCTAAATGGACCTGGTAGAAGGCTGCATCCGGGTGGAGTGAAGATGTATCACGATATTCGACAATCCTATTGGTGGCCAGGACTAAAGAGAGAGGTTTTTGACACCGTAGCCAGGGGTTTAGTCTGTCAACAGGTGAAGGCTGAACACATGCTCCCGGTGGGACCTTACAACCAATGAAGACCCCAGAGTGGAAGTGGGAGAGTATAGCTTATGATTTCGTAGTCAGTCTGCCTAAGAATCGCCAACAGAGAGACGCAATATGGGTAATAGTGGATCGACTAACGAAGTCTGCCCATTTTATCCCTATTAGAATGGATTACCCATTATCCACTTTGGCTACCTTGTATCGGGATGAGATAGTACGACTGCATGGAGTCCTGTTAGAGATCATCTCAGACAGAGTCCCATGGTTTATATCCCATTTCTAGAGAGCTTTTTAGGTAGCCATGGGCACAGAGTCGAAGTTCAGCACTGCTTTCCACCCTCAGACAGATGGGCAGTTCGAAAGAACTATTCAGATTCTTGAGGATTTGCGTAGGGCCTGTATGCTAGATTTTGGAGGCGACTGGGTAGAGCATTTGCCTTTGGTGGAATTTGCTTACAACAACAGTTACCAGGCTAGTATTGGGATGGCACCATTTGAAGCACTATATGGTAGGCCGTGCAAATCCCCAGTGTGTTGGGTACAGAGCAGTGAGCCGATGATAGTTGGACCAGAGATGGTTCAGCAGACACAGGATGTGGTTATGCGGATTAAAAAGAGAATGAGGTCAGCTCAGGACCGACAGAAAAGCTACGCTGATCAACGTCGACGTGAGGTTCACTTCATGGTCGGAGAACATGTTCTTCTAAAGGTGTCACCAACCAAGGGAAACATGAGATTTGGTATGCGTGGGAAGCTTAGCCCGCGGTACATAGGACCATTCGATGTTCTAGAACGTGTAGGTCAGGTGGCCTATCGCTTGGCATTGCCACCTCACCTATCAGCTGTACACCCAGTGTTCCATGTGTCCTTATTGAAGAAGCACCACCCAGATAACTCCCACATTATCAATTTCCAAGAGATAGAACTCCGTCCTGACTTGATGTATCTAGAGGACGCAACGAGGATAGTTGATCGTCAAGTGAAGACCCTTAGACATAAGCAGGTTCCCTTAGTACGAGTACAGTGGAATCGATGCTGAGTAGAAGAATCTACATGGGAGCGTGAGGACGAGATCAGGAGGAGGTATCCTGAGTTGTTTGAGCAGCCAGCTTCTGGACCAGGTACTCCAGTTTCCAACCTCGATTACAGTTACAACATTATGTTTGACGCCCTCTTGATTTAAAATTTTGAGGACGAAATTTTTATAAGGAGGGAAGGTTATAAAACCCACGATTCGAGTCAGGGTTTTATAGTCGTTAGCCGGTCGGTTTGACCGTGGTTCGAGTTGGTTCAGCTTTCAGAACACGTGTGCGGGGCCGAGGCCGACCGTGTGCACGTGCTATGAGGGTTCATGTATACCCAAGTATCGATGATAGCGTCAGATACGCATCAGCAGACTGAGTTATCAGTAGATATGAGAGTATACAATTGATGATTTTATTTTTTTCATGTTGTGACCGTAGAATTAGTTTAGGCCGAATAACGCATTAGGACGCGTTAGATGGTATTCGGGTGGGTTATTAGTTATACGGCATGTCATTTGGATGTTGTGTTGTTTTGTTTGATTTTATGGGATTTTTCCCAATTTTTCTGGGATTTATTCCGAGTTAGTTATTATTCTTGACTCGAGCCGGTGTCGAGTCAAGTTCTATTTACAAGTTTGCCACTCCTATATTTCTCATCTCCCTCCCCCACAACCCCAACGTCTTCAGCCACCCTAGCCACCCTTGAGGTTGTCGCCACCGCTGCCGACGCCACCTCGCCGCCGATCGACGCCGCCTAGCCCGGCCGTGCCGTCGCCTTGCCGCCTCGACCACGCCCGGCCACCGTCCAGCCGTCGCGACGCCAGAAATCGCCCTCGATTTCACGGCCGTTCCCGACGTGATTCCACCGCCGTCTGCGCCGGACTGCCGCCGCCGTGACATCGAAGCTCTCCCTCGACTTCCCCTACCTTTCCCCCTTACCTAGCGCCGCCGTCGAGGCCGGCCGTGGGTCTGATCGGAGCGACCGACCGCCCCGACCGAACTCGACGCCGCCGTCGGTGGTCATCGCCGCCATGGCTGCCCTTGTCGTCACCACCATTGGGTCAAGCTCGCCGAGACGGTGCTAACCCTTACCTCCGATTGCCCCGCCGGCGCAGTCGCCGGAAAACCGCCGGCTCGCCTTCACCGCCTTCGTCTGTCGGCACCGATTTTAGCGCCGATCGCGAGGTGGTTTTTCCTTCTTTTTTAGTATTATTATATGCATGTTGTGGTCATGGTAGCATATTGGAATTAATTTTATTAACTTCATGATTTTAGTTTAATTAATCATGAATTATGATAAACATGTTATGATTAGCGTAGATTGTGTTGTGTGATGTAAATGCTCACTAATGAAATTGTTAGTAAACCACTGAATAGTTAATTAAATGCGTGTTAGCTAGTTAATTTATGAATTTGCATGATTTAGGTTTTGCATGCTAGTATTAAGTTAAACGGATTAAATTGATTAAACCATTGTCACCTAATTAGAATAGGTATGTTTTGAAATTGGAATTAAAAGTGCTAGGTAATAAGTAATGTATGAAATCATAAAATTATTAACTTGCTTGACAATTAGAGATTTAGTGTGATTGTTGAGATGATTGTCATGTTTGATTAGATTCATGTATGCATGTGGATATATTAGTTATATAGGCGTGCATCATATATGTATGGGCGTTAGTAAATAGTTATGTTCATGTAGGTTCGTTGCAGGAGCTCGCCGTCTAGGCACGAGACTGCGCTTGGAGCTTCTGACAGGTCCGTTAGGACACGCTTCTCAGGTTTTATTGCTCTACTCTATCGGTGATTTGATTTATTGATCGTAGGACGTGTCAGGTGGATGATTTATCGGACCCCACCTAACACGGGTCATCTGGTTGATTGTTTTCGGAATTAATAACCCTCGAGGATGAGATCCCTCGAGCTTGTTTTCGAAAATAAGATCCACCTCAAGTTGCCTTCGGGCCTATTATAATAAATCCCGACCCAGCCCTATAAATAGTTTTATCGAGTTTTCAGTGAGACAAGAGAAGATGAATCGACTTGCACGTACCATGAGCGGATGTCGTGCCAGTCAAAGCGGGCTCTGGATTAGTGAGCGGCCTGTTCCATTCCCGAGGAATCCTGACAACTCTGCGTTTGAGCTCCTCACACCCGGAGAACGTAGAGGTTTACGGGTACTGTTAAGTACAGCGCATGTCCGGACTTGTGGTTCAAAGGGTACTAAAGGCGCATGCCTGAGAGTACTCGGCCTACGTGCTCAAGGCCAGGAGTAATATGGAGGTTCGGAGAGGGCTTAGGATAAAAGTTTTACGCGAAGTACTGAAAAAGAAGTGCCGAGAGCGGCACAGTACCAGATAGATCGGGATGCTGTTGAGTCAGCTGCTCAACGGCTCCTCTGTAGTTGCCCTTATGAGAGTTCTTGAGGAAGATATATGATTGTTTGCTTTCCATGAGAGTTTGCTCTCATGTTCCAGTTTGATATTAGTTATTTTCGGACCAGTGACACCCGTTGCTGACATTTTCTTACTATATATGTAGGTGAGGAAGATGAATGGAGTATGCCGGCTTTGACAAAGGACTAGCGTTTGCATTGCACACACATACCTGGCGCCGCGTCGACTTTTGCATAAGATGTGATGTGATTGGCTATTGTTGTGGATTTACATATTGGTGTATATATGCATGTGTTTGTGAGGCTTGTATGCCTTGTTTTAGAAATGCTTGGAAATGTTTTGAGAAAAGCTCTAATGATGTGCTATGCTGAAATGAAAAGGAACCAAATGAGCTGAGTATGAAATTGTAGGTGGGCGAGACGCCGATTACAAAATGTGTGGAGGTTTTGGAACCCTATTGTAATGTAAATTATTGTTTTCATATATATTATATTGTGCCGTGTTTTAACAGGTCGTCCCCTTATTGCACTTTTAAGGGAGGTTCTGTCCGTTTTATTCCAGGATTTTTATGAATTTTGTTGCTATTTTAATTATTTTGGTGTGTGGCTATTATCATGACATTCACGTAGTATCTTGCTAGGGTTTTGCATCTTATTCATACATTGTTTGCGCATTAGTGGCGTGCTCCATCTTGAGACGTCAAGAGGGTTATGTCGTAGCCGTTTAGGTTTTGGGTCAGCCAAATTAATCGGTTTACGAGTAGTTCAATCCTTTGTAACAGTTCTGGTCCAAGTTGAGAGTAAACCAGATTTGGGTGTTATAGTAGAGCTCGTCGGCGTCAGAAGTTTGATCGGGATCGGCTGGATGAGTTCGACGGAAGATCGATGGTCCACCAATCTGGTTTCTGGCAGGTTTCAGTGGTTTTCTAGCAACCTCCGGTAGTTTTCCAGCGCAGCGTTGGCGGCTCTACTGGATGGAAAGTAATGGTATTGGATACCATTGGAACCGGCGGCGAGCCCGATGCATCTACGAGGTTGACATAGTCGTGCAGGTCGGTGGCTCACCAGAATGGCTCCGTAGAGGTGGTGACAATGGGTGACTCGATCCAGTTGGCCTGGGCGGACGACCTCCACTCCGGTCAGGAAAGGTTGCTGGGTGGTCTGAGGGTGTCTAGGCGACCACCCGATCATGGCGGCGACGGTGACTGGCGGTGCTATCGGCGATGGAAGCTCGACGCAAGGTGCGTGCTTCCTTGCGTCGCGGCGGCCAGATGGTGGCCGGGCTTGGTCAGGGGGCACGACAACGCCGTGGCACGGCTAGGTGGCACCGATCCACAACGGGGTGGCGTCCACGGCAGCAGTGAGGGCGTCGGGGCAAGGGTTTGGGGCGAAGAAGAAGAAATGGTTCGAGGTGAGAGGAAAATAACAGGCTGGCAATATTGTAAATAATACTTGACTTGTGTGTGGCTCGAGTCAAGAAATAATAACTAAGTCATATTAAATCCTTAAAAAATATTGGGAAAATCCCATAAAATCAAACGAACACCAAAACATCATAATGATATGCTCTAGAACTATCAACTCACCCAAACTGCCCAGTAACGCGTCCTAACATGGTAAATGACCTAAGACTAAATCTACAATCCACTATATATAAAAATAAAATAAAATAACTGGCATACTCTCATATATTCTGATAACTCATTCTGTTCTACTGTGTTCATGATGTTATCATCATATACTTGGGTACGCATGACCCTCATAGCTCATACACGCGACTGGCGTCAGCTCAGTACACATGTTCTAAAACTGACTTGACTCGAAAATAACAGTGTACCGACCGGTTCCTAAATATAAAACCCTGATTCGAATCGTGGGTTTTACGTAATCCCTCACCCTAGTGATGAGGGTGAGGATGTAGTATACTGATGATATTTCTATTCGAATTTATTTATGATGTTGGACAAAGAATAGACAAATTCTGATCAAGGCAGCCAACTAGTGTCGAGATCAGCTCATGAACCAGTTCCATCAACAAGACATCCATCATCAAAATATATGAAAATCATTGAATATGGAGAACTAGAAAATTTCAGTGAGGTCGAAGCTCATGTAGAAAAGGAGAAGTGGTTGAAGACAATGCAAGATGAGATGAAATCTTTGCATAAGAATCACACCTATGAGTTGGTGGATCTTCCTAAGGGAAGAGAATATTAAAGAATAAATAGGTCTACAGGATTAAAAATGAAAGAAACAACACAGCCAAGGTACAAGGCAAGGTTGGCAGTGAAGGCCTTCAGACAGAAGAAAGGTATTGATTTTGATGAAATTTTTTCTCCTCTTGTTAAAATATCTTCTAATGGAATTGTTCTGGCCTTGGTAGAAGTTTGGATTTGGAAGTTGAATAGTTAGATGTGAAGACAACCTTTCTTCATGGTGATCTTGAGAGACCATATACATGGAGCAACCAGAGGGTTGAAGGTCAGAAGAAAGGAACAGATGGTGTCAGACTGAAAAGAGTTTGTATGGTTTTGAAGCAAGCTCCTAGTGTAACACCCCAATCCGGTTTACTCTCAACCCGGACCGGAACTGTTACAAAGGATCGAACTACTCGTAAACCGATTAAGTTGGCTGACACCAAAACCTAAACGGCTACGACATAACCCTCTCGACGTCTCAAGATGGAGCACGCCGCTAATGCGCAAACAATATATGAATGAGATGCGAAACCCTAATCAGGATACTACGTGAATGTCATGATAATTAACGCACACCAAAATAATTAAAACAGCAATAAAATTCATAAAGTCAGATAAAACTGGACAGACCTCCCCTAAGAGTGCAATAAGGGGATGACCTGTTAAAATACGGCACAATGTGTATGTATATATAAACAACAATTTATATCACACTAGACTTCAAATCAACCACATATCGTAATGTGGCATCTAGCCCACCTGCAATTCATGTTCATCGTGTTTTTGTTCATTTCAACTCAACATAACTGATCATCCTGGACATTGGAACTTTTCCAAAATATTTCTAAGAAAATTCATACATTTCTAAACAAGATCTACAAGTGTCATAGCTCATGCATAAATACCCGTATATAAATCTACTACTAAAAGCCGAATCACATCACATCTTTACGCAAAAGTCGGCGCGGCACCGGCTGTGTTGATGCATATGTATGCCGCGCTATCGCTTCGTCGAGCCGACATGCCTGATCCTCTGTCTCTCACCACATAATGGCGAAAAAACGACAGTTGATACGCGGTCCGGTGCATGCGCCAACCATCGGCCCCGAACGTGACAGCTCTCGCACAAACGGAAGCAAACCATCGTATGTCTTCCTCGAAGAACTCTCCCTTGAAGGGCAACTGTAAAGGGCTGGTCTGACGGTGACTCAACGACGTCCCAATCTATGCGGTCGTCGTGCCCTCACGACACTAACTTTTCAGTGCGCGACGTGGCTTTTGTCCTAGCCCTCTCCGAACACTCCATGTTGCTCTGGCCTTCAGCTTACGTGAGCGAAAACACTTCTCGGACGATCGCGCTGAGCCTTTTGAACACAAAGTCCGGACATGCAGCTGTTGCTAAACAGTACCCGTAAACACTCCACGTCAGCAATATATTAT